>CABHPH010145676.1:27455-83980 GCA_902168325.1 Peromyscus nudipes | reverse complement strand
TGTGAAGCCGACCCTCGGGACCTGGACTTGTGCTCTCGACTGCCCCGAGTCCAGGGCAGATCCAGAGTCTGGTTGCCTCTGAGTCCCCCACTGGGCCGTTATTCAACTTGAGTTTGAAGTTTTTAAGTAATAGAGCATTGAAAAGAAGAAAAGAACTAACAAGTTATTAGACATCTTGGCAGAGATTCGGGCAAACACTTCTGTGTTTTGAGTGATGAGAAGAAAATGTCAAGAAATAGCAGATACACATTGAGAGCATTATTACATTTGTATAAATATGCATGCATATATATTTACACCCACGTGGGTGCATCTAATATAAAGAGATGCATATATTTTATTATGTATTTATTTATGTAAAATATACAAATGAAGGCACAGGTTTCTGAGCATAGATATACGAATGTAAAATGGATGTCTCCTGTGTAGTGTGTATATGTGTGTCCATACAGGGACAATGGGGGTTGATTCTTTTTATAGAAGCAATCACGTCACTACTTTTGATATTTATCTCGACCCCCACCCCCACCCACAGAGGCAGGTAACAAGATAATTCCGGTTTGAGACCTTAGAATTTTCGGCCTGGCCCTGCTCCACCAGGTCTCCAGAAGCAAGACTCTGGCTGTGGCCAAGCCACTTTTCCTCAGCTGGAACGTCCCCAAAGCTGCTGAGCCAGGATTCTTTTTGAACTCTTTCCACTTCTCCCAGAATTTCGGGAGCCTTCATGCATACCACCACCTGGATGCCCACATGACCCCGCAAAGCCAAGGGCAGAATATTTTTGTAGAAGACCGGATTGGTAACATCAGCTTTTGAACTAGATCTTTCAAGTTTGCAAAGCAGAGGCAGAAAGAAAAAAAAAAAAAAAAAAACCAGAAGCAGGGGCTTTAGTAATCTATTATCCATGTGTATTAGCTTTTCAGATGGGGAGCTAAAATAACTCAGGGTTCCACTCACCTAAATCGGATTAGCAACCCACAGAGGGAAATGAGGCCCTGGCTGTTTCTAGAGCTGGAAAGGTCAAATAAGGTATTTTGAAGGAAGACGGTCTCCTAAGAAAATTAAAGGACGGGAGGGAAAGATTCGGGAATCTGCTACTGTGTTGCTTTTTTTAAGAGTGTTGTAGAAGTTGTCACTGAATCATGAGACACCAAACAAGCGGGTAATAAAAAACTCTACGCAGACGCTTAAGTCAAAGTGCCGATCACTTCTGAAACCGTTCACTTCCCTATCAAGTTTAATTGAGAAGTGAACAATTGCTTCTGTCATCAGTGAGGCGGGAGAAGCAACCCAAACCCAAACCTAACCTATAGGAGATTTCAATCGGAATGCTGCCGTTAGTGAGGAAGAGAAAGCCGACAGCTGTTGGACCCACCCCAAGAAAAGATGAAAATGAAACCTCTGGTGATGACATCAACAATGCCTTGCAGCCTTTGGGCCTTCAGAACCCCAGAAGTAGAAATTCAGCCATTTATGACACCCGTAGTAATCAAGACTCTAAGGAGAAATGGATGCTTCTGGACAGTCGCTCCACTTTGGTGGTGCCTGGTGGGTTTTCTTCTTCTTTTGTATGGCGCGCAGTCCACGAGTTGCTGCTGAAAGCCTTTCCCAGAAACTTTCCTCAAGTTTGGCCCAATTTCTCAGAAGAGCAGAACTGCTGTTTTTTAGAGATGGCTGCCCTCTTGTGGTAGAAATGAGTGCAGACACATGGGAAGTGGATCCAGTTCGAATGAATTCTCTGAAGGAGGATTTGGAGTCCAAAGTGGATAATAACATTCAGTCTGCTTTCCACGAAGCAGAAACAGTAGAGAAGAAGCAATACAGATATTTATTTATTGCCTTTTTACACTCTGTGCTGAAGGCCACCTTCCATCCACAGCTAAGGCTGTGAGGTTACTTAATACTCCCAGGGGACAATATCCGTCTTCTCTCTGAGAATATTCAGTCCTTCTGGTCTGGCTTGATCTTACTATTTACAACATTTCTCTCAGAATCTGTCAGTCCAGAAAGTGGAATTAACTCTGAGTTTATCATATTTAGTGTTTCTGTCAGCGAATTTGTAAGGAGTAAGAGGGGACAGGGATTATTAGGGCAAGATGTGGTGAGAGTTACAATTCCAAATTCTTCAGAAGGGACAGGCAAGTTGTATCAAAACACAGACTACTGGCAAGGACTCTACATAAAGGAGGTTGCTGCTATTCTAGTCAGTTCTTGCCAGTTTTTCAAGAGATACCGGAAATCCTCATTTGATTGTGTGTGGACATGACCTGGGATGAAATTAAGTACTTAAAGAGTCATACTTTGGCAACTTTTCCTTTAGCAGTTCAGCCCAGATAATGTTTAATTTTATTGCATCCTGCAGCTATTAGCATTTAGCATTGTTCCTGCTGGGCTGACCATTATGCAAATTAACATTAAAATAATGATCCTCATGTATTGTAAAGGTCACAGCAGGCGTGACATGATCCAACTACCTTGTAATTGTCATTCCATTGGAACCCGTGGCAACTCCCCTGAGAAACCTCTTAGCCTGTCTACCATTTGTTACTGGTGTGACACCCAACCCTGGTCCTTCTCACTCCTGGTTGAGATTCTTTCCTAGGAACCAGAAGCCACAGCCAAGAGTAGCATTTGCTCTACCAAGGGCTCACCTATTCAATGTTTGATTAGACACAGTAGGATTTATGGGTGGAGTGATTTGTATGCCAAACTAGGCCAGGTTGGCCAAGTCACATTGTTCTAGACAGCCATCAAATCTTATTTAATTGCCATATAGCAATATACTTGCATTTGTGACCAATGATATTAAAATGTTTTGCTATTGTCTTAGACTGTGAAGAGGGAGGGTTTAGAAGAAATAAAGGAAAGAGGGAAATGGTATAGTTATAATCTCAAAAAAATAACAGAAGTAATTGTTTAAAAGGGAGTCAAGCACAGTATTGATGTTTTGATGTGTTAGCTACCCAGTGAGGGTTCTTCCCCAGAGTGTCGGTATGGAAGGACTCCCACAGTGCAAGCGTTCATAGGTGTAGTTTGGGGGATGTGACTAGGTCATAAGGGCTTTAACTTTGTCAGTGGATTTGTCAACTGACATATTCCAATTTGGACAGCTTTATTGGGAGGTGATAGAGGTGTTAGGGGCTGGGGACTGGTTGAAGGAAGTAGTCACTGAAGACAGGCTTTCAAAGTTCCTTCCTGGCTTCTTACCCATTGCTCCTGCATGGGTTTTCTCCTGTTGCCCCTTCCTGGGTTCCTTCCTGTTGCTCTCTTTGCTTCCCGGCCACCATGATGCAAGCGGCCTTCTCCTGCGTATTTCTCTCCCACCACGCTCTTCTTCAGCTCAGGTCCAGAAAAACATGGAGCCATTTACCATAGACTGAAATTTCTGAAAATCAGAGCCCAAATAACATTTACTTTTTTCCCAGACTGTTTCAGTTATTTGTTTCAGCACTAAAAGCAAAAGTAAAAACAAAACAACAACAAACTGACTAACACACATCCAGTCTATGAATCTTTATTGAGGTTCTGCGAAGCCCATAACACTATGTTATTTGGGTCCAGTGCATAACGGACATGTAATCTCTGCACATCATTTGCAGAGGAGCCAGTGGAAGAAGTATGATATGTCCAGAGGTAAATAAATATAACACATAGGAATATGATGTAGACACTTTAAGAGAGCAAACAGTTGCTGAAGGGCGAATAGAAAGCACTCTTCTTTCTGCAATGTGGACTCAATAAGTTCATAGCAAAGAAAGGATTGTGGTTTGGCTGTGAAATATCCCCTGTACTCTCCCAGGCTTGAGCACTTGGTCCCCATCTGGGCAGTGCTATTCCAGAAGGTCGCCTTATAGAAACATTGGAGGTAGAGCGTTGGTGGAGCAAGTAGGTCTCTGGGGCAATGGGCTTTACATCCAGATTCCCACAGGCTCTGTGCTCCCTGCTCCGCTGAGATGTGCTCCCACCTCTGTTAGTCCTCTCCCAGCATGCCTTCTCTGCTAAGATGGACTGTTTGCCCTCTATTTTGAGAGCCAAAATGGACCCTTCAGTTGATACTTGTCAACTGTTTTTGTCACAGCAATAAGATGAGTAACCAGTGACAGCAGCATTTCAGGGGAGTATTCGGGTGAATACAATAGCTGGGAGAGGGTTCGGTGGGTAAATTCATAGAAAACATCAGCAGCAGAAATTTCATAGGAACTATTAATTGCTAAATTTTCTTTTCCTTCCTTTCTTTTCCTTCCTTTCTTTTCCTTCCTTCCTTCCTTCCTACCTTCCTTTCTTTCTTTCTTTCTTTCTTTCTTTCTTTCTTTCTTTCTTTTCTAGACAGGGTTTCTCTGTGTAGTCCTGGCTGTCCTGAAACTCATTCTATAGACCAGGTTGGCCTTAAACTCACAGACATCCGCCTGCCTCTGCCTCCCAAGTGCTGAGATTAAAGGCATGCACCACCACTGCCAGCTAATTTCTAAGTTTTAGATACTGTTTGCCTTGTGTTATTTCCTTTAACTTTTACAAAACCCACTTCTTGGTGGGTGTTATTAAGCCCATTTTATAGACAAGGAAGCTGCTTAGGGAGGTTAAACCTCTTGCCCAAGGTCTCACATCTAGCAAGCAGCTAAAACCTGGCTTTTGCAATCACGTTAATGGTCTCTCAATTTCATACAGTGGTAGCAACCTGGAGCCAAAATATTAGGTGAGTGAACACAGAGTGGTGTACAAAGAGGCAGTCCCAGTGTGGAGGTGGGTTAGAATAGGAATAAGTCAATACTAGAGAGTAGATCAATCCTCAGGAAGGACACTGATGGTTCATTCTAGAGGGAGAATTGAAGCCCGTTGAATGATAGAATATTGTACACAGTTGTAGGCAGAGTGAAGGGAAATGGTACATGATGGTGAAGTCCCCTGGGTCTTCTGGAACCGAGGAAGGGCAACTGCAGCTGCAGGACAGTCATTGGCAGAAGTGGAGTGCTGTGAGCAGAATCAGTGCTTCAACCTATCTTTCTTTCTCTCCTCAGCATTTGTCACTGTCTTCTATTGTTCTAATTTAACCACAGGGGCAAGTGTATTAGGTATCTACTGCTGTATAACAAAAGATCATAATCTCACTGGCTTAATGCCCATTTATTACTTCACAGTTTCTGTGGGTCAGGACCCCACAAGGCTGCGATCAGTATTGCCCAGGGCTGCAGTGTCATTTGACACCCCAGTTCCTGTTCTAAGTACATGTGGTTTTTTGGCAGGATTCACCTTCTTGCAGCTATAGATCTCATCTGTGATCCCTTCTTTCAACAAAGGCAGCGGGAGACCTCTTTTTCTGGAGTTGACTCACCTTGGAAAGACTTGCCTGATGATATTAGGCCTGCCCAGGATAATCTACATTTTGACTAACTCACATTGAGTTAACTACGCCTGTGGAAATCCCTTCATTATGGCCATATAATGGAACCCAACGAGAGCGATACTCTGCTATATTCACAGATACAGCTTACACTCACAGGTAGGGGATATGCAAAATCTGTACACCAGGCACTCAGAATCCCAGATTTAATCTATAGAACTAAATGATTCGGGTACAGAACAAGACTGGCTGTAGGGATATAAAAAGAGATTATCAGACGTAGTATAGCTGTAAGTGAGGCTATTTTAGGACCTTGTAATTCTAGGCTACTAGTCTGAGGAGTAAGCATCAAGATTAATTATTTGACCAAAAGAAATACCAAGGACGGAGATGTCTATTAGGAAGATAAATCTAATGTTTGGCAGTGGTCAGGAGAAGTAGAGAAACTGCAGGCGCAGGATCAATGAGTAGCCTTGGAAATTATATGCATGTGTGTTCCTGTGAAGGGGAGGACATCCACATGAAAGCTATCATGTAGGTTAGCAGGGCAGGATAAGGCAGGCATGTAGATGGGTGGTAGAGTTTTGTGAGAGAGAGAAATCAGCAATGCTTTCCAGGTTTGGACTCGAAATGGCAAAAAAAATAAATAAATAAAATGGTGCAGAGAGGAGCACAATCAAAAGCTCAGAGAGACTCTGGTCTAAAGAGCCTTGGAGAATTCCAGAACAGGGCATTAGACTCTAGCCTAAAGCTCAGGTTAGGGATCAGGCAGTGGAACGGAACATTCCTCAGATGAAGCTTAACTGTCTGGAGGAGAAACGGTTGTTGAGAAGAGACAAAGAGAACGTTCCTAAAAATGTGTTCAGAGAAGGAAAATAGTGAGCAGTGTTCTATCTCAGAACGTGTATGATGCGGGTCTTTAGAAGGGCTGACCTACCGTGGTCTCAAGTGACGGTGAGGACAAAGGTCCAGAAGATTCAGCGACCAGCTCTTCAGTGATGTTTCTAGATCCTAGATCCAGAAGGAAGAAGATAAGAAGTGGTGCTGAGGAAACTGAGCAGAAGAACTGGAAGTCAGCAATGGGGAATTGGAAGGTAGGGGGTTAACCTGGAAAGCTTGGATGGGAATTTAACGGATAACTAGAAAAATACAGAGCTTTAAGCATGCCAGTTTTCAACTGAGCTATAGATTTGGTCAAATCTTTCTCCATATGATCCTTTGAATACATCTAACAAATGCCTCCACTCCACTTCTTCAATATTACAGAGACAAATCTTACCTTCAATGGCTTCTTTAAAATCAGTCCTTGTAGTAGAAATAAATTATTGACAATATGTTTGCTCAAATGCAGAAACTAATGGTATTTTTCTCCTTAATTCAAGTTTAAAATAACTTTCTGCCTGGCCTATCTGGTCAGCCTCCCAGCCTTTCTATTCCTTGGTGGACAGAGCTGTACAGACATGTGACTCTTCACAAACCAAGGTTTCATCTAGAAAGAGTTGCTGGTGGCTTGCTTCTTCATTGAACCTGGACAGTGGTTCTAAGAAAGCCCATTACTTCCAACACAGACATCAGATTCCCCAGAAAGTTCATTATTATATAGGGTTAGATTAGTGTCCTGCTTCCTGGGAAGACAAAGATTTTCTAAGGAGACACCATATATTTGGAAATTTTTTGTGTCTGAGCCATATTAAATATTGTATGTACTAGGTCTTCGAACTGAGAGCTAATAGAAAATAAGTGAATGAGCAAAAGCATTTGCTTTAGGAAATAAGATTTAAAATGTAAATTTAGGAAGTAAAATTTTGTTGGAGTCTGAACTGGTCTTGAGAGACTCCCCTTGCAGGTCCCTAAACGTAAAGACCTTTACCACGGCTGATGTCCCAAGGGGGAACTTTGGAGATGTTAACAGGGGCTCTTCTGCCTCTTGTGCCTTCTCTCTTCATTACCTTCTTCTTCTTTCCCCGGAGTCAGTTCTACTTTCTACACAGATCAGTCCTGGGCTCCTGGTATCCTTTCGATTTCATTTTGTCACTAGGGAGACATAATGACCTGTTCTCTCCATGGGTCCATGTTTTTGAGAATGAGATGGCAATAAACTAATAGGATAGAGCAGGCTGTGTAAACAAGGACGGGCCCAGCGACCTAGGCTTCTGCTTACTCCAGCTATGAATGTTTCTAGACCCCAGCTGATCCCTTTCTGGGAAACCCTGACCTCATCATGGTCTCTGTCACTTAATCTGCACCACTCCTAGGACAAATCAGGTGCTCTTGAGAGTCCCACCATTCCTTTGTACGTTTCTTAACTTTATGAACTTTTAAAAAGCATTCATCAGTGCTGCCTGTCTGAGGAGTCAAACTACAGTAACATCTTAAGCACTTTCCGTTTATTTTTATTTATCAGCTATAATGACTCTTTTCACTTCCGTATACGTTTATTTGAAAAATTACAGACTATCAAGGAATTAAGTACATCTAAATAGGTTCCCTCTTTGACTGTAAGCCACTTAAGGTCAGCAATTTTAAAAATCAATATATCAAAATGATTATTAACTGAATGCACAGAATATTTTCAAGTCCTTGAAATGATTTCTGAACATATCACAGAAAAATAGTCAGCTTCTTTAGCCTTTGGGGTGGGAGTGTTGTTCTATTTGTTGATTGGTTTTGCCTCGGTGTGTGTGTGTGTGTGTGTGTGTGTGTGTGTGTGTGTGTGTGTTACACAGGCGCAGACGTGTGACGTCAGCCTTAGGTTGGTTTCTCAGGAGCCATTGTTCTCGTTTTTTTTTTTTTCAAAGTCTCTTACCGGGATCTGGGGCTTGCTGATTTAGCTCTGCAAGCTGGCCAGCAAGCTTTCAGGATCTACCGGTCTCTGCCTCCCCAGTGCCGAGATTACAGTTGTTTGCCACCCTGCCAGATGTTTATAAGTGTGCTAGGATTGAAAGGCGGATTCTTAGGTTTGTAGTAAGCACTTACTAGCTAGGCTACTCCTTAGCCCCAACGATCGGTTTATAAATAAAATCTCAGTGACGTGCATAACTGTTATAAATGCTCCTCGTGAGTGATTTTTCCCTCTTATATTTATTTCTAATAAGTAATCTGAATTTAAGAATGGGAGAGGTAAGTCAGGAGTTGGTGGTGCAGGCCTTTGATCCCAGCACTCAGGAGACAGAGGCAAGTGGATCTCTATATGAGTTCGGGGCCAGCCTGGTCTGCAAAGTGAGTTCCAAGACATACTCCAAAGCTACACAAAGAAACCCTGTCTCAAAAAAACAAAAAACAAAACAAACAAATAAAAAGGAATGGGAGAGGTGATAGAAGCTGAGAAATAAAATAAGGCTGAGTAATCAGTAGAGGAAATGAATCTCCAAATAGTAACGTCTCCTGTTTTTGTGATTCATCACATACGAGCTGTTATCTTTCTAGTGATTTAAAATTGGGGGAAATAAATTTTTCTAGTGTCTGGAGACCTTTAGCTATCAACCATGGGTTCATGTATTGACTTTGCTGCAGAATTTCTATACAAGTATTCGTTCTTTACAAAAATCAATCAATCTCGCTGGGCAGTGGTGGCACACGCCTTTAATCCCAGCACTCAGAAGGCAGAGGCAGGTGGATCTCTGTGAGTTTGAGGCCAACCTGGGTTACAGAGTGAGTTTCAGAAAAGGCGCAAAGCTACACAGAGAAACCCTGTCTTGAAAAACAAAACAAAACAAAACAAAAAAATCAATCTCATGGGAAAATAGTATAGTCGTAAGCTCAGATAGCTAGGGGTTTGTATCACTTAAAACAATTCGAATGTTTGTTCAACTTCAACCTGATGGACCCCATAAAGTCTCCTATGCCTGGCTAGTTGTCTCTCAACTGCTGGTTATTTGCTATTATCCATAGGACCATCACGCACTGACAGACTAAGATTCTACTCATCTTGGTTATACATTAATTCAGTGAGAGTATTGCAAAGCAAACAAGAATTTAAGAGTGGTAGCTTTAAAATTCAGTTAAAAAAAATCACTTGGGGGCTGTAGAGATGGCTCAGAGGTTAAGAGCACTGGCTATTTTTCCAGAGGACCTGGGTTTAATTCCCAGCACCCACATGGCAGCTCACAACTGTCTGTAACTCCAGTTCCAGGGAATCTGACATCTTTATACCAATGTACATAAAATAAAGCTAAATAAATTATTTTTAAAAATCACTTGGGTTGAACAGTAGCAGCCTAAGAGAATTACGTTGACCACTAAGTTTTGGTGGAAATACCGCTTGTGAATTAAAAAAATTTTGCTTAGTGAGACATAAACAGTCTTCTTCCTCATTTTTTCCCCTGAGAAAACAGTGTGGGGTACATACGATGTAAGAGATTCTGAGATGTATCTTTCTTTTAAACAGGAGAGCGCTGTCTTGTTATGTAGCCCAGGTTGGCCCTGAGTGCTAGAATTTCAGACGTTTGTCACCAGATCTAGTGAGAAATACCACATTTTACCTCAGGGTGTTTGCTCTGCAATTGTGCAGAAAGCCAGATGTAGCAGATGTGTTTCCCCACCACAGTCCCCAGCACCCTGGCCATCCCAGTGCTTCCTTCTCTGCTAAGCTTTTCCCATTTGGTACAATTTGTTCTTCTCATGTATGCTGCTGGCCAAGCCCTCAACCAATGACCAATGAACATTAAAGTAGCAATTCCACAGTAGCTGACCCCCAAAGCTCTCCTTGGCTCAAGACAAGGACATCTGCATCCTTTGCAATCCATTCTCCCTCCTCTCCTCTCTTTCTCCTAACTTACTTACACTCAAATTCTTACCACCAAGTCAGAAACCCCGGCTATTCAACTGACAGGAGATAGCGTTTATCAAATCTTTTTGAATTTAAGGTTGAATTGTACTTCAACAAAAATGAAATGAAATCGTGGGTTTGAAATGCTGCTTGCTCTGCTTGAGTCAAGCATTCATTCACAGACTTTCACTTCTCCAAGCATTGCTAAGTTTCTGGAGTGACAAAGTCAAACACGTCAATTTAACAAATCAACCAAATAGAAGTTTATACATGGCCCAGAACCTGAGCCAAGAATAGAGTTACCACCTTCACCTGAAGGTCAGAGCAGCTTTCCTGGGAGGACGCAACACTTGCATTGGATCATGAAAATTGAGCAGGTGTTAGGCAGATCCACAGGGGTGGGGGAGGGAATGGCAGGCAGGAAGAACAGCGGGGGTAAAGGCAGAAAGGCATGAAACATCAAGATGCATTAAAGAAATGATCTGCAATTAAGTGTGACTGGACGGAAGAGGGGAGAGAAGTGCCAGCATTTTGCTGGGCAAAGGAATTTGGTCTTTTTCCCCATAGGATCTACTTTGCTCATGAGAAAAATATTGTTGGTAGAAGTGGGCATGATGGCTTGGAGTAGAGCCAGATTGCAGGCGAAGACAAATTAAAAGGTTGTAATTACTTAAGCACGAGATGGGGAGTCTACACTCAGCAGCTGCATAGTGTGAAGGGGAAGGCTAGAAGAAATTGAAAAGATGAAATTTGATGGGACTTAATGGCACAGAGGGATGAAAAAGGTGTTGGAATGGCATGGTCAGAAAATGCAGGAGCATGCCCTTCTAAAAAAGAAATGTGTAGGGAAAATTCTTAAGAAAACCCCATTGCGTTCCCTAAACCCACACCCTCAATTTCCACAAGGGTCAATGATGAAGTTCTCATGGTTGTTCCTTCAAAGCCATTCATGGTAGTAAACACATATTCAAAGGTAAGCCAAGTCCTTTCACCAGGCAGGTTCCATCTTAGGGAGCCATTTGTGTTTTAACAATTCGTTAACAAAAGACCGATTTGCATGTATAAAATGCTAAGGGATGGAAAAATATTTGGTCTGACCCAGAATGGTAGCAGTTATAAGACCAATAAGAAAAACAGATATGATTTCATTAGATGACTTGAAAACTAATCTTAGCAATAGATTTGCTTCCCAACAAGTGAGTTTTTGCTGATAAGGCATTGACTCAGCAGATACCCCTTTCCACAATTTTTTTCTTTTTGACAAATAAACTACTAACTCCCCAAGAACATGGGGACTCCTGAGTATTGATTATTTTGATATGCTGGTGAGTGAGTGATGATGGGATATGTAATAATGGAAAGGTGAAAAGAAAAATAATTTTACAATTGTGTTATGTATAGACTACAAACATTATAGGGAAGTGTCAGTGAACAGGATTCAGTTTATTTTGCCTGTTAAGTGTGCTGGGGTTCCTGTAATGAAAGTGTGGGGTCATGTATCACGAAGTTTGCCCCTTAAGCCAGCTGTTTATCTGGAAAAACACAAAAGTTGTCTATTTGTCCTGACCACTTGAAAAACTACAGAGAAAAGCAACAAAGGGAGGGAAGAGAAGATGGCGCAAGGGGATCTATCGCATGCTTGCTTCTTACAAAAGGACTAGAAAAGGTGCTCTGGGGGTTCAAATGTTCCACTCCTAATTCAGAGTGGCTTTGGGGTTTCGCACATTTTAGAACTAACAGTACCCAAAGTGGCAGACAGACTCAGACAGAATCAAAACTCTGGTTAGCTTCACTGTGACTTTCCTCCCTCACATTAGGAGTGGGTATCACCGCGGAGGTAATAGAGAGATCCGAGCTTCCTTCCCACAGGGCCTCCTGCATCTTCAGCAATAAACACATGGGACACTTTCAGACAGGAATTAGCTTTCAGATTAATTGTCTCCTGCTTCATGTCCTCATCAAAAATCAAAACTTCAAATAGCAAATCTGCCATTCTGTTGATTTCATGTTCACCTTGAATTAAACCACAAAAGGAATTGAGCTAGAACAGCTTCTCCATGGTCATCTCTCTGCCTCTTTATTTGATGGTTGTGTTTATTACTCTATAGTGCTCCATAACACAAGTATGTCTGAGTTTATTCAGTTATTGTCTGCTTTTCTTTTTAAGTAGCTCAAGTGAGGCAGATTAGCTGAACAATACCTGAGTGATTAACGAGCACTTTCAGGATTAATTCTAAATTACTTCTCTAGTGCTTCAAACTGTGTGTGAACACTATGGTCTCACCTCCAACTCTTCCTAATCAGAAGCCTCAATTCATATCTGATTGTTTTACTTATTTATATTAAAACAATGTAATTAGCAAGTAAAGACTGAATCTACTCAAGATAAGTATATATAATTTCATATACATACGTGTTGTGTAAATTAATCCACAACTCCACAACCATTCAGGCTATATATTAAATCCATAGATCTTGACCATACTGTAATAGACACTTTGTATACTACCCTTGACCCAAAACCTCCCCATTATCCACCCTTATCTTCCAGGTAAACACCATTCTCTCTGCATCTGTGAGCATAATATTTTTTGGATTACTCATGCATATGAAATCACAGTTTTTGTCTTTCTGTATCTCCTTTATTTCCTTTAGCACAATAACTTACTTCATCCATATTTTTGCAAGTTTCCTTCTTTTAAAGCAAGCTAGTATGCCATTGTACATACACATTACAAATTCTTCCTGATTGTATTTTCAGGGGTCTAAGCATTTGTATATGTATATGTATTTCTCTGTGTGTCCTTGAGAAGGCCAGAGGACAACTGTTGACCCTGTACTGTTGACCTTGATTTTTGAGACAGAACCCCTTGCTTCTACATGATTCTCACCAATTCAGCAAGGTTGGCTGGCCAGCAAAACCCAGGGATCTTCCTGTCTCTACATCCCCAGCCTTGGGATTACAAGCAAACACCAGCATGTCTAGCGTTCTATATGAGTGCTGGGGTTCAAACTCAGGCCCACCTGCTGTGTGGCTAGCACTTTCTCAACTGACCCATCTTCCCAATCTCCACAAATTCTGATCTATTAACTTATCAAAAGATACTTGTTACTTCTGTACCTTGGTTACTGTGAACTGAAGAAACTTAATCAAGGCTATTAAAGATGTGAACACTGGAACTTATACAACAGTGATGGAAAGTGAAGACTATTTGAATAGATGGAAAATATCCCATGCATATGGACTGAAAGAACTATTATTGTGGAAAAGTCCACTCTATACAGAGTAGTCCACAGATTCAGTACAGTTCCAATCAAAATTCCAGTTCTGTTTTTTTCCAGAATATGGAAAGAATATCTTAAATATCTTATTCTGTGTAACTATAGAAGCCAAATAGTTAAAGATATTTTTAAATATCTTTGTTTTAAACAAAAACAAAGAACCAGAGACATCACACTGATTTAAACCTATACTACAAAGCTAGCACAGTCTAAGTGATATGGTACTTGCATTAAAAACAGACCACTGTAACAAGTAACTGAGAAATAAACTCTCACACATTCTGTTAACTAAAATGTGACAATGTCACCAAAAGTACACTAAGTCTACTTGTTCTGAGGCTATAACAGAATATAGTAATTTATAAAGAGTAGGTATGTGGGATGGGGATTATTAAGCAGTGGCAGCCCTTGCCTACTATGTTAAAGGCCTCAGGATTTATCCTTAGTCTTACACACAAACAAAACAAATACCATAGATTTATCAAAGTCACAGTTTTAGGGGCTGAAGTTCATGTCAGGCAGTTGTATCTCCTGAGAGCCTGATGTTACACAGCAAAGCAGCTGAAGGGTGAGAGGCCATGGGAAGAGCTGTCAGGATAAAAGAGGTGGTCTTCATTTATAGCCATTTGCTCCTGTAGTAATAAATCCAGGCCCATGAGAACAATATTAAATCTATTCATGAGGGTTGTGCTTCACATGACCTAAGATTTCATCACATTTCAATATTGTAACATTAGAGTCAACTTTTCTACACCCAAATTCTTTGGGATATATAGAAATGCAGAAGGGAGAGCCTCTTCACTAAATGATATTGGGGAAATGTTCACGTGCAGAACAATGAACTTTAATCCTGTCTCACATCATAAAAAATTTAAGGAATATGTTAAAGGTATAGGTACAAGATTTAATGTCATGAAAGAAAACTTAAAGGGGTAGTTCCTAGACATTGGCCCTGACAATGCTTTTCTTGCTTATATTGTTCAAAAGCAGGCAACAAAAGCAAAAACAAGCAAGTAGAAATACACCAGGCTGTTTCTGTGCAGCAAAGGGGAAAACTCAAGGAAAGGTGACCCATGGATTGGGAGATGCAAGCTTAATGGGAATCCTTTTAGAAGCAGTGGGTTCAGAGTCTGGGAAGCAGCATGGGGAGAAAACCACACTCTCCCATGTGGATCAGGCATCTGTCAGGGCAAAAGGAGCCTGCACCTACAGTCTGTTCCCACAATAAAGAGGAAATACTGGCATTGCTCTTAAAACACCTCACACGTAGAAAACCGAGTTTTTACTAGGACTTTACAAACACTCAGAACATTTCAGGGAATTATTTTTCATGTTAATAGCAAAGTTTATAAATTATGAAAACTTGCACAGTCACATAATTTTATTGCCAACAATGTTTTAAGTATTTTATTTATTAGAGAAAAGTAAAAAGATAGCTACAGTTACCCAGGGTTCTCCTACTGGATTACCTAAAAATAGTAATAGACCCATATATTAGAACACTCAACATGTCTCTTGCTCACTGCTGTGTACCCCAGGCTAGCTTGCCCAAGAGCTTCCAAGGACTGTCGTTTTTCTGCCTTCCATCTCACCATCAGAGCATAGTGCAGTAAGAAGTTTTCTTGTGTTCCTCCCGGTTCCACAGCCACTCAGACCCAAGTAAACACACAGAGACATATGAATTACGAACTGGATGGTCTATGGCTCAAGCTTCTTGCTAGCTACCTCTGATAACTTAACTCATTTCTATTAATCTGCAAGTTGCCACATGGCCGTGGTGTTATCAGTCTCCTGGCATCTTGCTGCTCCTTGGGTGGTGGCTGGCATCTCCCCTTACTCTCCTTTTTCCTTTCTCCTTTCACTATCTCTCTTGGATTTTCCCACCTGGTTCCATCCTGCCCTGCCATAGGCCAATGTAGCTTTATTGATCAACCAATCAGAGCAACACATATTCACAGCATACAGAAAGACATCCCACAGTAGCCTAGGGATTATGGATTCCAGCTACTGCATCCATTTCTGTTAGTTGTGGGGATCTGATCTCAGGCACAGAATGTCACAAGCACTTTACCTACTGAGCCATATATCCAGCTTTCAGAGACTTTTTCCTACCCTGTTTATAAATTCACTGGTGTCTTTTCAAAATATTTTAATGGATTCATCGTTTATCTTTAAATCTTGACTCGCCTGAAATTTATTTTGATTTGCCAGTTTCCCATCTCATTTATTGAGTTTCTATCTGTTATTTTTGGCTTGAAATGATATCTTTAGAATATAATTTCCATTTATATTTGGGACTTTTTCACTGACCTATATTGTGCTTATCTAAGTGCATTTGCTGACCTCTTCTCACTAGAATATAATGAATATACTGTGGGAGGGAGCAAAGACAGTGCATGCTTTGCTGATGATTATATGTATACCACTTAAAACAGTAACTGATATATATGAAACACTCCAATGCTTTATGAACATGTAATGATAGATTTACTTTATCTGTCTCCATACAAAAATGTAGACAATAACACATGGACACATCTCCCCAGCTTTGCCCCCACTCTCTCAATAACTTGTTGCTCTTTTATCTTTACATTTCAAAGGCTGAGAATATGTAACTGGGCATAGTGATGGATTCCTATAACCCCACTACTAAGGGAGGTAGAGGTAGGAGCTTCAGAAGCTCAAGGTCCTCCTCAGCTAGCTAGTGAGTTCAAGGCCAGTGTGGGATACTTGAGACAGCTCCCCAAAACAGGAATGAGAAATGAACCTCTTGTCACTGTATTCCACATCACATTAATTGTAGTTCTCTGTTCATGAACCCAGTGCACCCTCCTTAGCCTTCTGTGTGTGAGCCCAGTACACCTACCTCAGCTTTCTGTGTGTGAGCCCAGTACACCTACCTCAGCTTTCTGTGTGTGAGCCCAGTACACATACCTCAGCCTTCTGTGTGTAAATACAGTGCACATACCTCAGTCTTCTTGACATCTCATGATGGAATAGATTTTATTAAGAATATTGCATATATTTCATGAATTTTATATAATAAATTAATTAACATTTACATAATACATTTAATATGTCATTCAGTTATCATAAGTTCTTCAGTAAGTATTAAGTAATTTAATCATAACAACTTATAGCTTTGGAGTTCTCGTAGCTGGTTTGGCTGATATTAAACAAGTCTCTTGGCTTACTTAAAATGTTTATGTCAGACCCCCTTCTACCTACTACCATCCCCCAATATGAAGCTATTCCTCTACCCTTCAGCAATAGATATGGCTGTAAAGAAGTCTATGCCAATTTAATTTTTCTACCTACATTCCCTAGAACATCACTGCAACCTTCAAAGCTATAGTTTTACAGGCCATATCTGTGTTTGTTATCACTAATTTAGTTTTTTTATAGAATACATAACATAAAATATTGAATAGATTTGTTAGTTCACACAGGTAATAGTTTCCTGTAGTGTATCCACCAAACCTCTGCTCTTTTCCTGCTGTCAGGAAATTTCTTCACATGGTTACTGGCCTGTCCTCACACCTTTGGTTACAGCCTTTCCTCTGGTAGAAGCCCAGTAGAAGTGGGGGCCTCTGAGAAATGGTGACGGGACACCGGGTTCCGCAGCTTCCCTCCACTCTGACTCCGTCTCTCTGAAATGGGTGCCTGGCCTTTTCCGTTCTCTACTGGCATGTTTATTTTCTCATTTCCTTTTAAATTCTAAAATGGAGGAGTGAATTTTGTTTCACTTGACATTTTTCTTCAAACTACATATGTCTATTTATTTATCTGCCAGGCAGTATTTCAAAGCCTTGATTAAAGCCATCCATCCCCCCGTAAGGATATCTGTATTATTATCTGACAGTGTCATTGACAGATGGGTTCCTCAAGACCACCAGACCACTGTGTTTGAGGTAGGACCTATTTTACTTTCTGCAGGGATGGTGGCAAGGCAAGTTATATTGAAGAGATATAAAGAATCCCAGAGGCCTACTGTAGAATCAGTGGTAGTCATATTTACTGAGCACTTAGGCTATATTAGCTACTCTGAACATAAATTAAGTCATTTCATCCTTTCAACAACATTGGAAAATGGGCATATATAGAAGGTAAATAAAAAGCCCAGAGTGGTTAAGTAGCATATCCAAAACCACTCAGGTCCAAGTCATAGAAATGGGATTGAGATCCTAGTGCCCTCATCTAATTCTGCTATCTAAGAAGAAATCAAGCCACATCATGCTCTCTGTAGATTGCATGCGCACTTTGAAAAGAAGGCAGAGATAGTTGCTTCTGCTGAGGTCACCTTGGTCAGCTCTGTCCAGACATCCCATGCACAGCCAACCCAATGACCAGGTTTATGTACATTCTTGCTAAACTGATTTGATTTCCTATTGACCCATCCTTAAGCAATAGAAATAGCTTCATGGATGGCTCCTTTAATAGTTGTCTGCACACTCAGAAGAGCAACAACAGGGCAGGAAAAGGTGAGCTGTCACTCTGCAGGGCTGTCACTTGCCTGAGTATGTGCTGGTGTGAGAGTAAAGGGCAAGTCAGCAACATAGTTAAGATCACCCCCAGCTGTGAAGGTGGAATGGATGAATAAGCCAATCTCTCTGTATTAGATGGGTGTGGAATTTCTATCACAGGCCCCAATACAGAAGGAAATATTCATCCTACAAGTTTTTCTTTATGTACCAATCCAATTGCTCCCTTGGGATCAATCATAAAGAAGTATCATTGGAGTCTCTAATTGTGGCAGTCGCCAAAGCCATTTTTTAAAAAATAGCAACATTGGTCACAAACTCAGATTTTAATCAAAACCAGAATTCTGGTAAATGGAGTCATTTTCCAATGTGTTTCAGCTGAGCTTTCTGTTGATCACCAGGATCATAAACTGAACTTGGACTTAAAAGGTTTCAGCAAAACTAGTTCAGTGGTTTACAGTGAAGTTAAGATAGAGAGCCTGCATTTCTCCCTGAAGACAATGCACACACACACACACACACACACACACATACACACACACACACACCTACACACACCCCAATACTATCACTTCACCTTCCCAAAATATTTTCCAAATCCTACACTGAGGATTGCTCAAAAGTATCTGAAATTTTAAGGTCTAAACTTGGCAATTGTACAATGTTCACAAGGGAGAAAATCCAGGGGAATTTAAAAAAAAAATTGGCTTAGCAATGTGTTTTGAATACAGGTAACAGAACATTTCTGTGTTGGTAAAACTGCATCAGTAAACTTGAGCCAGGGGAATTCTTGTTAGATGTCATTCAGAAGGCTGTCAGAGTGAAGGGAGGTGTCAAAATACCAGTTGGAGCAGAGCGCTGCCTGAGAAAGACTATTTCCTGCTATATATAAATGAAGACCAAATACAGGAAGTCATAAGGTCATTTCAGCAAATAAAAACCAACCCACCCTACTGTGTATCATATATTGCAGACACTGGTGCTGGTATTTTGTTCACTGTGAGGGAATCAAAGCCTGACGAAAATTCTTTGACACTTTGCCACCCCTCCCACATGTGAGTAGGCTTGTCACTGCTGTGACTGAGAGATTAAAGCAGAAGTTACACTCAGTGACTTCTGAGGCCACATCATCAAAGGCCAGGCAGGTTCTGCCTTGTTTGCTGGAACGCTTGCTTGTGGAGTTCTGCGTGCCACACCGTAGCACTCAGTGCCTTTTGGCTGCCATATTGGAGAAACAGAACAGCGTACCATCCAAGAATGCACGTGAGAGAACTAGACTGCCTAGATTCTGACAGTCCACTGCTTCATAGTACGACTTCAGGACTGTAACTTCAACTCTGCATGGTCCGGTTTCCTCATCTGTTCAGCTGAGAGAAGTGATACTCACATGCCCATCAACTCATCCTCCCATTAGGTCCCTTACACAGCTGCTTAAAGAGCTGATACTTGCTAAATACTTTGAATAATAAAGCATTGAGCGCCGGGCTGCTAATTAAAACATGCGTGCCCTCACAGATATGCCTCACAGGCTCAGAAGCAGATCCCACTAACGGCGGTCAGAAGAAAATCATTTCCCTTTTGGATTGCAGGGAACAGAGTCCCCTAGGCAGTCATTGAAAGGGCTGTTAAAACTCCGATGAACTTGAGCGGTTCAGACCAAAGGGAATAGCAGGGAAGTTTCTAAAATACTTCTTTTGCTAACATTTCCCTTCCCACGTCCCTGATGTTTGCTGTGTTTACATCATAGAGCCAGGTATTGCCCGACTCATGTCCTAACACTAACATATTTGAACTTATAAAATTTACAAGTCTAAAATAGTTACCAGCGTGTACTCTCCCACCCCCTCCCCCAGCTTGCCTCACCCTCTGAGGGATTAGGTTATAAAAATGAATGAGGTCATCATTCCTGTTTACTGGATAATCCTACTGCTAAAATTCAGGAAAAGTAGATGAAAGAGGGGACAGCAGAGAACATTTGAGAAAAAAAAAAAAAAACGGAGAGAGACTGGTAGAGAGACCAAACTAGCAATGACCTGAATTAGAGACAAACACATAGACAGCCTGGTCGGCTCTAATCATCTTTCAATCAGTCTTAAAATAAAACTACATTTGAAAATGATGCTAGAACTCTGTGCTCAAAAAGCAAAAAGTTCACTCCAAAGCCAGATCAATGAGCTAATGTAAACACAAAAGCACGTAGCCGCTGAGATACTGAATAAATACGTTTCAGTGTTCTGATCTAGAACCTGCTTCCCTTGACCTGACAGGCTCAGTCAGAGGGAGGTTCTGTGGCAACACTGGAGGTGGGAGCAGAATCTGTGTGCTTCTCCCGAGCTCTGTTCTCCAGTTCCCTGGTAATGGGGCCTCCCTGGTGAGTCACTGTCCCTTGGGAATACCTCCTCATGGTGGCTCCTTCCAGTGTGAGCACCCAGATCCTGGCCAAAGGGAGAGCATTTTCTGTTAACCGTAGAGCAGTAACTGATTCTCGCTATTCCCAGTCTCTGGGTGTCCTCATGGCTCCCTTGTGTATCTTCTCCCCTGCTGGTCCCTTTCTTCAATGATTTCTGTTTGAATAGTAGAATATCTTCTTTTCCTGACTTCACAGATAGCCACCCTCAGTTCTTTATTATTTCTGACCCAAAATAGAAACAAATGGCATTGTTCAGTTGACCTCACATTTCTACATAAGATGTGTCATTTACCTAAATTAAGGATGTTATGGTAGGCATATCCGTTTTGATTTTTCCCACGAGATAACATGCTTTTGATAAAGAAGCAGAATGTCCAGTTGCTCATTTAAGTATTCACATGAGGGATCTGACCAACTGCTCAGATGAAGCCATGTTCCCTTACATTTAGCTTTTCTATTATTCTTAAACATACTGTTTTCTAATGCTGTTGTAACAACTGAGCAACATGTTAAATATACACAGGGCTTGTGGTAAATAACTCGCTGCTCGGTTGAAGAAGTGACTCTCACTACAGGATTTAACAAAAAAATTAGTCTTTACACTGAGGTTTCTTTTCCTCCAATAGACTGTATTGACACTCAGGACCACCAAGCATCTCACAACCACAAGCTCCTGTCACCCATTTTGTTTGCTGGTAGAACATGACTTTGGACGCTGGGTATAGACTATAGGTGAGTGAAGTCATGTCACTGTGCCCACGGGGACCTGCTCCTCAGTGTCAGAGAGGGCTTGTTTGTGCGGCAGCTTTACTGCAGCTGGAGAGTTAGCACATATGAAAAGGTTTTCTGTACTCAGTTTCTGGATAAAGCACATTGCATCATCAGGAATTCCTGTCCTCTAACACATAGTGACCAACACGCCTTAATAAGCATTTGCCTTTTTATTTTCAGGTCAATAACGTAATGCTTTCTGTTTATTATAAAACTAGTTTTTTTTAATTTTCTTTTTTTTTCAAGCAGAAGGAAAGACATAAAATAATGATTCTAATCCTCTGACTCTGCTATATCCTTCACACATGTCCCGAGTTAGCTGAGCTTAGTGTGTCAGGGCAATGTCTGCCTTAACATAAGGCAGCATTACCCAGGCACCACATCTGGCAATAGCACTTGTTGTCAAGGGAAGAACCTTGTGTATCTTTCCATGAGGTTAGATGCTCTTGGAGAGGGCAGGAAATTGGCCCCATGCAGAGTCAAGGACAGCATCCTCTTAGCAATGGAGGGGTCAAGAGCCAAAAGTTCAAAGTTATCATTGGTTAAAAATCACTAACATCAGGAACTGAAAGGCACAGATGTAGCCAACAGGGTGAAGCCCATCCCAGAAAGCCAGAGGATCTGTATCCAATCTGCAGAGCACAACAGAACCATCCAGTCCCCATCAAACACTGCGGAGAAAGAGGAAGGAGAAGTAGAGGAAGGTTTTGGCCATAAGCTACCAGTATACTGAACCAAGAGATCTAGCCCCAGGGCTGCGTTGAAGGAGTTACTCTTTAGTGTGCACGACTCTTAGCTGCAGAGTTACCTTGTTTCTTTAAAGTGCTTCGATATCACAGGCCATGAAAAGTCTCCTCCAGAAGCAGTAGCCCCAGAGGGGTTCTGAAATGCCATAAGGTAGAGCAGGATGTTTTAGCACTCAGTTCTCCATATGGATGAAAGAGCCTTTAGCCTCTCAGTGACAAAGAGCAGATGGGTTTTCTCCAGGGAACAAGGAACTCTGTGTGTGTGTGTGTGTGTGTGTGTGTGTGTGTGTGTGTGTGTGTGTGAGAGAGAGAGAGAGAGAGAGAGAGAGAGAGAGAGAGAGAGATTTGTCAACACTGGATCTTCATCAATGTGCTACACCAAGACAGTGGGGTGTCCTTGCCGGAAGAGGTAAATGCTCTTTGTTGCATTCCTGGCCTTGATTGCCACTGTTATCACACTTATAATTTATTTTGTTAATAGACAATAAGATAAAAAACATGTATTATGCCAACAGTGGTATTGAGTATAGGGACCAGATGAATCTATAACATCTACACATTCTAAAGCTAATGTTTTTACAGCTCAGTCATTCACATAGAAATCGCCTGCATGACTGCTATACGCATTGCATTTCGTGCCTGAGATAAATATACTAGAAGGGTGTGAATAACACTGAGTTTGTCAGTGACAATCTACAATGTGAACAAGATCACTTTGGGGAGCATCATTATGTTCACCTCTATTCTGTAGACAGCCATGTGGGTATGAACTTCAGAGACAGCCATTGACTCAGCTCAGGAATGCCTTGCTCAAATCATCAGGGTTTATATGACTGGTCCAATTGCATTTTTGTAAGAAGGCTGAGTGACACAGTCCTTACTAACTTTGGAAATGATTGCAGAATTTTGTATGAATGCTAGAATTGGGGACATGACCAATGACCTCTTAGAATCTGGCAGGTATAGACAGTGGTAAGTTAGACAGTATATGCTGCCCAGCAGTCCAGACTCTAAACAAGCAAGTGTGGGTTGCCTCCATAAAAAAGATTGTCTTAAAAAGTCTCTGCTTGATCTGTAAACTCCTTAAACACACACACACACACACACACACACACACACACACAGAGAGAGAGAGAGAGAGAGAGAGAGAGAGAGAGAGAGAGAGAGAGAGAGAGAGCTGGAAATACTACTCTAAGGAATCCTGAGGACAATATCACAGCTCCTCCTATAGAAAGTTTTAAATAGACTACAGAGTTAGGTTCAAAAAGAGAGGTCTGATGTTAGAGTGGACCAGTTTAAACAGAAAAAGCATACACACTGGGATCAGCCGCAGCAGTGAGGATAGTGGGCAACACAGGTCCAAAGACAGCTAAAATGAAGCCAGTGAATGGGATAATATGGTTCCGCCAGGTGGAAAGCACCTTTCTGCCAGGGTGTGGGATCTTGAAAATTGCAGTATGATGGATGAACTGCCAATCACATATGGTCTAAAGCACAATTAACTTAAGAACCAAGCCTACTTTTTGGATGGAACACACACACACACACACACACACACACACACACACACACACACCTCACCCCAGCCTTGACAGTCCTATTTTGCCATTTCTTAGTTTGGATCTTACTACAGGAAACAAAGTCCAGAGATGAATTCAATGTATTAAATATTTCGGGATTTCAAATGTTGGTTGATTAATCTCTCTGTGCCCCCTCATCTCCTAATTTGTTCTCTGCTGTACTCTACTTTGCATCCTTGGAGGTGATATCTCTGAGTGGAGTCATCCCGTTAGGGAACTTGTGGCTTCTGACTTCTGGGTCTACTAGTCGGAGGCTGGAGGCCAGGAAGAAAGAGATCAAGATTTCCTTGCAGCCTACCCCTTTTCTCATGAGCTTTATGCTATAGGGTTATCACTCTGGGCACTGCCACTTCCTTCCATTGTGCCTTCATACCTCAGGGTGGTCACAGTTCCTTGCTGCTGGTAGATCCTGGAGTCTCAGTATCTTTTATCATTTCTCCTAACTGCCTAGCTTGTCTTCCTCTGCTGCACACGGTCTAGGCATTAAACTCTCTATAGCCAAAGCCTTTGTTTAGGCTACTTAGCTCCTGGCATTATGATAAGAAATAATAATAATAGTTGAAGTTCAGTGCTCTCTACAGACCAGGAAGTATAGTTTGCATCTGTCTTCTTATGCGAGTCTCACATCAACTTAGAAGTAAGGAGTTGCTTTTTATCATGCAACTTTGATTAGGGAAGTTAAAAGCTTAGAGAGATTAAATCGTTTCTCTGAAGTTACACTATGTAAGGGACCAACTTAAGACTCAAACTCAGGTCTCTCTGAAGATATGATAGAAACGTAGCACATCCAAAAAATTTGTTCTGAGATTTTTGAGATGGAAGAAGACTCTGGTTTCTTCTGTGAGTTTCTTCACTCCAACAAGGCAATGGAGAACTGTGCCCACAGGTTTTCACAGTTGGCTGTCAGTGCAGTGAGAGGCAAGTTGCCATGGAACTTCTGATCTATAGCTTTTGGCAATTTCTGCAGTGAGAACACACCCTCCATGGCTCATGCCAACCTATGAAATCTGCACCACCAGGCATGAAGTTGGGAAGACCAATGCACAATCAGCCAGCAAGTTGGCCTGAACAGATGTAGATTTTGTTTAAATAAAAAGAAGAGCCATCCACATGAGTGAATCATTATTCTAAGTACCAGAGGTTTAATAAGCTGTCTCGGACCTTAGAGAGAGGATTGCTGGGCTTGACAGGGGCAACCATGGCATTGAATGATTTGAGTTAGGGTTACATGAAGTCTATATGAAAGGGAAAGAGATTGTTACAAGAATCTAAATCAATGAGAAGTAAAGAAAGACAAGAAGGGGGAAAAGTAAAAGGAACTAAGTTTCTTGATCCCAGTTTCTAGCCCTTTGTGAACTTGAACAAATTAATAATTACAACCTCCAAGCTTTTGTGTTTTCATCTCTAAAATGGAGGTAATAATTCTTCCTTCTCTCAGTACATGGTTAAATATCAAAGCCTCAGAAAAGTCATAAGTGCATTTTTCCACAACTCTCATTCCTATACATCCATCATACTCATACCTAGGACAAGGAGCCTACATGGAAATAATTTTGTAAACATATATACTTATCAAATTAACATCTAAATTTTCTATTTTACGGTTTGAGTTGTAATATTAAAAATGTATATAATACATTGAGCTGTATTACAATGTGGTTCCATGGCAACTGGCAGGAAATTAAGGCAAAAAGAGAAGGAAATCTAATAGATTCTTGACCAGGTCTAGCTGAAGGCCAGAAGCCCATTCTGAGACACTCCTTTTAGAAGCCAAGCCAGCTGGAATTGTTTGGTAACCCTGCCTCCAGTTCAGTGCTATCAGAGGAAACAAACCAGCCACCTGCCAAATTGCTTTTGGATGCACCAATCTAGGCTGGCACCATACAGCAATACTCCAGAAGAACAAAATTGGAGTCCTCCTTTCCAATCCCTGTGTCATTTTAAGGGTCAGAGTCAGCATGTGGTTCGCCAGCTTCTCTTAGCCTCTGCAAATCATGCCCAAGTCTTCCAGGAACAAGAAGAAAGCCCCGCGACCCATCACTTGCTTTGTTCTCCTTTCCCAGTACCCTTCTTGAAGCAGAGCTGTTTGGGCCATAACTGCATCCATGGTGGCAGAGAGATGCCAGCCTCAACTACATGTTAGATGTCTTTCTTGACTTAGGACAGTGAGCAGATAGAATGATGGAGAGTATACAAAAAGCTACTACTGACCAGCCTTGGGTCAAAAGGTTTCACTACAAAGAACTCTAATTCAACTACAGAGGAGACATCCTCCTCAATTTTAATTTTTAAAGTTCATTTTAGAAAAAAAAAGTTTATTTCAAGTGTTACTACCTAATGTAGGATACAGCTAGATTCCATAGAGGTAGACAAGGAAAGACAGGTCATTCATTGCTAGACCAGAATAAAGGTCTACAAAGCATTTTGAATTTCAAGATGGAAAGACTAAGATCTCTTCCAATGACACTGAGAAAGAAATTGTCCTTTTGTTTCATTCATTTCCCCCTGACTTTTCTCTGTGTGGTCCTGCTGGGTCTTTACTATAGCTCTCTGTCCTTGTCTTACAAGTGTGAAAATGGAGATTCCAAATCACAGAGAAACTTTTTAGCTGACAAAGAACACAGCTGGTAGGTGCTGCTGTACTTTGGCTCTAAATTGTTCCCAGCAGGCTCATGGCTTTGAATGCCTGGTCCACAGCTGGTAGTGCTGTTTAGCAATGTCATGAAACTTTTGGAAGGCTGCACCTAGTCAGAGCAAGTGGAAAACTGGGGAAGGGTGGGGCTGGAAGTTTATATACAGAAACCCCACTACCACCTCACCTTCCTGGTCTGCTGAGAGGTGAGCAAGCTGCCACCATACACTTCTACCACCTTGAAGTCATCCACTATGTTTGGCTGATCCCTTCAAACCATGAGCTGAAATAAACCCTCCTTTTCTTAACTTGCCTCTTGTCAAGTATTTGGTCAGAGTGATTGTTACATAGAGCAGTGCCCTATCATACTATAGAACTATTTCAGCTAGTGAATCTTCCTGTTGATAGATCTGGGTCTATTTGGTTTTATAGATACCTTTTTTGGTATGCCAATAGGCACTATAGGTAGCTATTTTATCCCCTATGCCAGGGAGTTTCCTTTCAATCTAACATTTCAGCCTGTTGGAGTACAAGGGGCAAAGTACTCTCTTCTGTAACTACTTCCTGCTAAGACTACAATGATGTTGTCAGGGCCCAGGAAAGTTGGAATGCTAGTTAAAGGCAAGGAGGGAATTAGGCAGTGGGGCATAAGAAGCATCTGGTTCACTGACCTAGCTGAAGAGACAGGAAACATTCACATCGGCTGAACTGGTCCACTTTACCTTTTTAGCAAATCCAGGGTTCTCAGTTGTTTGGAGCATGTTGTGGTGAGCAGCTGAAGTTTGGATGTGTCTATCAGCCAAGTGGAAATCTGCTGAGACTAATATAGACTAGGGACAGAAGTTAAAACTTAGTAACTTAAAGGAAAGTCTTACATTTGGAACTTTCAGGCCCATGGTCCTAGTAATTAGGGGAGAGGAAGAGTCCCAAGACCAGGAGAGAGAGAAAGAGAGAGAGATCCCATCCTCAAGAATAGACAGATAAGGCAACTTAGGCTGTACTTACTTGGAGTCCTTTTGACCTGTGAATTGGATCTAAGTTTTATGACTCCCTCAATTTTCTGAAGCTTACATGAATTTTTCAGTTTACAAAAAGACACAAAAATTTTAGATATATTAGCATTACTAATCTGTACTAAAATCCACAGTGTAGAAAAAGTAGGTAATTGGTGTCTGTAAAACAGCTGGAGTAGACTCACACTTTTGAGTCCTAGCAAAAGCTATAGATTTGGGTTAAAAAGCATGAACATTTTTTCCTCTGTCCAGAGACCTAGATATAGATTGGACTGAAAAGTTTTTAGCCCAATGAGAAGCATCTTTAAGTCCATACTTAGAAGACAATCAAAAGAAATCTAAGCCTTGGTGGCGCATGCCTTTAATCCCAGCACTCGGGAGGCAGAGGCAGGTGGATCTCTGTGAGTTCGAGGCCAGCCTGGGCTACCAAGTGAGTTCCAGGAAAAGGCGCAAAGCTACACAGAGAAACCCTGTCTTGAAAAACCAAAAAAAAAAAAAGAAATCTAAAATCCTGATCTTGTGACTGAAAAGTAAGTAGTCAATGCTCTACCAGCTTATCAGAACTCCATTAATCAATGTTGAAACTCTGAACTTTTAAAATCTTAGTGTAACAATAGTGTATAATGGGGAAAGAAATCTGAAACATTTTCCATTTTCATATGCCTTAAATCACTTACTTATATCTTTATAACTTGCATTTACATCTTAAATAATTTTCTGAGACCCTCAAAACTTACTTAAGCTTTCATATCCTCAAACTTTCATATATCTTAGACCCTTAGAACTTACATAGACTCTCATATCCTCAGACTTTTATATACCTTAAAACATTTTCTTCAACCCTCAAAACTTGAATAGACTTTAATATCCATTCTTTCCATCTAATCATTTACCAGAGACACAAGTAGTTATTACAGAGAACAATCATTTCAAATTATGTTTCTTTAGTGGAAAGTTACATCTGAAACCTGTTTATCTTTTAATATAAAACCTGGTAGCAAGGCAAGCCCACCTGCCTTTTCTCTACTGGAGAAAAGCTCTAGAAAAAGCAAAGCTTGATTTTTACATATAAAATGAACTAGCAAGGTAGTTGCAGCCTTGGAGAAGAACCTGGTTGCCTGTTGCTGCTAAGTTAACCTAGCCATCAATACCATCAGAGATCTGAGAAGGATAAATTATAGCAAGAAGTATAATCCAAATGGCCCACATATCAGTTAAAATGGCAGATACTAGTCTATTACCCAGATGGGCATTCCAGGCTCCTGTGTTCTCCATGGTATTAGAGGCAGAGGTACCATGACAGCCTCAATCTTCAACTGCCAGACCTAGAAGGTGAGAGGCTTCCTGTGGAGGAGGACATGGGAGAGACTGATCTTACTTTGTCTAGGCAAAGTGGGGCAATCAACTCTTCAGTGTCCTGTTTGTCCACAGTTTGGGCTGGGTCCTGGCAGCAGGTGCTGTATTAGGGCAGTCTTGCCCAGTGGTTAGCATTACCATAATCCAAGTGAAGACATCATGGTGTCCCATCATCTTCTTTGGAGACCTTCACTACTAGGAGCTGTGAGTTTGTGTCTGTCATAGTAAGTTTTTTCCATTAAACATTTTAAACCCCATATTCATCAGATCTCTGACAAGTTTGAGGACCATTATCTATTAATTATATCTGAGCTAAACAAACCTAGGCTTAACCTTGGATACATACCTAACATGATTACAAGCTTGATTATTATAGATGACTAACCACTTTTAATTATACATTACTTTTTAAAATGAGTTGCATAGGTACAGAACCTTAAACAAGAGTATATATAGTAGAAATATATATATATAGTATATATAGTAGAAATAAATATATATACAGTATAACAAAAATAACCTTAAATTTGTATCAATATGCAAAAATCCATATAAACATGAAATATTTGAGACTAGTAGTTGGTTTTTGAGTTTAAAAGTAGATTCAATAATCTATCCTTTTATCCTATCATTTTTATTTTAAAAGTAGATTTAATAATCTACCCTTTCCTATATCTCCATCCCCACTTTTTTGGAAAAAGATCCCCAAATCTAACCTCCTTTGTTTAGTTTCCTCCTTGACCATGGCCAGTAACAACTTACAATCAACTCCTCTAAGCAATGACAAACATCCACCGAATAACCAGAAACCACCCACCTCACCTCTTAGGAATGTGGGCATCATGCTCTCTAGACTGTTGTCTGGGGGTGATGGCATCTCTATGGGACCCTTAGAAAATTGGGATAATGGTCAAGTCCTAAGAGAGCTAGCTGTATTATTTTTTGTTTAGTCTCTGTGTGATGGAAAACTGTAGAGCTTATCTGAAATCTTGGCTGGAGTAATCTGTGAGGCTGGACCATCTCAGCTAGCAGCTTTGAAGTTGTTCTGGATATAGATTTTTGAGGAAACTGTAACTGAGGCATTCTGAGACTGGATTATTTGGACTACTTGTCTTGTCTTTATTTGTGTCCAGTCCTTTTGTTCTGAAAACATGCAAACTTTTAAAGGTAGCATACATATCTGTATTAACACAAGTATGGAATGTGTGATGTGCACAAGTCAGCTAAAGATGATTTGTTTTATGTTTGAGCAGGTAAAAAAAGATCTGTCAAATTTATAAGTTCATTTGGACTGTACAACCAAACTGTTATGAGGACTCTGTAGCCAACAAGATTTATCATGTCTCATCCAGTCTCAGAGCTGTTACCATGTAGAGGGATCAGCATACACATCACCTGTCCTATAGTCTTTCTTGGCTTCCTCCCTCATGTCTGCAGTCAAGATCCTTAGGAGGTCTCCTTAGTCAAATTTGATCTTTATTAATTTTTAAGGAATCCATAGCCTTTTGTTTCCTGTGGAAACAAAAGCACAACCTTTCCCAATGCAACACATTTCCTGACTCATTATGAAGCCAAGACAGCCATAAAATATATAGACTGGTATAATTCAGCAGTTCCTTCCACAATCCAATGTCTCTCAGCAGCTACTGTTCACTCATCAGCATTTCAAAAATTCAAAGTCAACAAAGTAACGTAAACGGTCCAGGTGCCCTGTGTATTTCCTATCCTTACATAGTTTATTTTTTTAAATTACTTTATTCTTTCTTTAAAGACTTTATGTTAGTAAGAGTTTTCTTAATTATCCTTAACAGTTTACAATAACTTACTAGCTTTCATAAGACTAGGACTTGCTGGGGTAGGGCTTGCTAGCAGGGACTGGGGAGCCTAGAGGCTAGCATTGCCCTTGAAAAGTTAATAGGCACCACAACCATGTATTGATGGAAGGGCCACAAGTTCCTTTTGCCAGAGATAAGAAGAATGACTTGCTGTGGATATCACTCTGTATCAATAAAGCGCTGATTGGCCGGTAGCCAAACAGGAAGTATAGGCGGGACTAACAGAGAGGAGAATTGAGGGAACAGGAAGGTAGAGGAGAGACGGCCTGGAGCCGCGGCCAAGAGAAGGAAGATGTAAGGTACCGGTAAGCCACGAGCCACGTGGCAAAGTAGAGATTAATAGAAATGGGCTAAATATAAGAGTAAGAGCTAGACAATGATAGGCCTGAGCTAATGGCCAAGCAGTTTAAATAATGTAAGCGTCTGTGTGTTTATTTTATAAGTGGGCTCGGAGACTGGCGGGACTTGGGAGCTGGAGACTGGCGGGTGGCAGAGATTTGTCCTGACTGTGGGCCGGCAGGAAAACTATAGCTACAATGACTCCCTTTTTAGCAAGCAGGAATTTCTTCAAGCCCCTGAGGAAATGGGAGCTTTTGTCTAAAAGCCTGATCCTGGGGGATTTTATAGCTTTATCTCTGTTAAGTTTGTCCCTTAAAAAATAATTTCTGGCCGGGTGGTGGTGACACATGCCTTTAGTCCCACCACTCTGGAGGCAGAGCCAGGATGATCTCTGTGAGTTCAAGACCAGCCTGGTCTACAGAGCCAGATCCAGGACAGGCACCAAAGCTACACAGGGAAACACTGTCTCAAAAAAAAAAATCTGAATTGAAGCTCCTTTAGTATAAACCTTTTAACTCATAAACATAGTCCACAGAGAGACTGGGAAATTTCCTGATCCTTTTATACTACAACAGAATATAATAGTTTCTTATATGACTCAGTTTACCAACATAGCTTAAGCTTAACAAAGTTAGCAAAGATGAGGATGCTAGACATACATTCTTTGGCATGAATAGACATTAGGTAAGGAAAGACATTCTCTAAGGTAGTGGTTCTCAGCCTTTCCAATGTTTTGACCCTTCAGTATCATTCTCCATATTGTTCCTGTTGCTATCACACAACTGCAATTTTTCCATTGTTATAAATCTCAATGTAAACATCCAACATATAGGTGATCCTCGGCTACCCCTGTAAAAAGATCTTTCAACTCCTAAGGGGTTGAGACTTGTAGGCTGAAAAGCTACTCCAAGCCCTTTGCCAGACTGCTTAAGTCATTGTCTTGCTACATCATAAGGTAGGAATATCCCAGTTTCTGGTGTTTAGTATTTGGTGCTCATAGCTGTGGCCTTAATTTTTAGCCTTTTATTTATTAAGTTCAAATATTAATAATATAAAACATTTTATAAACTTAAAATGTCCCATAGCCTTATAAATTTAAATATTTTAAAAACTAATCTTTAAAAAATCCAGTTTTTTAATTTTCTGTAAAACTCTAAAATTTCCTCTTATATCAAAAAAAATAAAGTACCTTTTTTTTTTAACTTCAAGAGGGAGAAAACAGGGCATAAGCACAATCTGCATAAGGCAAAACCAAGTTCCAACAGTGCAAACAATTTAAAGCCCAATTATCTGGGGTTCATTCACAATCACTCTGGTTTTCTAGAGAAGCTTGGATCACCAAGCCTCTTTGGCCCCACCCTTGACAGCATATACATAACCTGCTCTATTTCATTGTGGCTGATGCTTCTGGTGACAATCACATGGCTCTAGCATTTCAAAACTGCTAAGGTCCACCATTGCAACTGGGCTCTCTTTAGGAATTCTACCTGCCACACATTTGCAAACCTCAGATGTTCCCCATGATCCCTTCTTGTCTTTAAAACCATTATCACCTGGTGACTCTTAAATTACAAAGCTTTAATACCTTATTAAACAAGCATTGTTTTAAAATACTATCCTTCATAAACCTTGTTTTCAGGACAAGACAGTAATTACCACACAAAAGTCCATCCTAATCCAAAATATCTTGGAGACCTATTGTTGCCACCTTGGTAGACCCACTCCATATAGTCTCCTTTAATCAAGATGGCAGGGAAATCACATGACACCCATCTTCTCTAGCCCTAGCAAAGATGGCTGCCAGACATGTGGCAGCCCAAAGATGGTGACGTCACATGACTTTATGCCCTGGACAGGAGAATATGGAGGCCTCATTGAACCCCCTCCACATCCCAGATAGGGATCCCACAAAACAGTAACAGACGATCATTCACCAAGAGGCCTCCATAGGTGCTTGCTGCATTTCTCGGCATGGCAGTTTACTCCAATAGTCTGAAAACTGAAGGTAGCCTAGGAACGTTGGACCATCTCAAAGCATGTGGTTCCTGAAGCAGCCTCTCACCTCCTCAGTTCCAGAGTGAAGATCTAGCTTTAGATTTTGTGTGGGTGGTCTGAATCTCACTGGGGGCCTCCAGAAGATATTAATCCCACTGATTGATAATAAGACCACTACCATAGTTTAAAGCCAAATTTGAAGAAAGCTTTAGTTAAATACTGACCAGGTGGATGGGCTCTGGCCAGGTGCATACCCAAGTTCCTGGAAAATGGGCTAGAAACAAGTATGGCAAGGGCTTTAAAGGGAAAATCCATAATTCACTGCATTTCCCATCAGGTCCAATCAAGGACAAGCATACATCCTGACATACCTCCAGCCTATAAACAATCAGGGTTAAGTGTATATCCTGACGTATTTCCTGCCTATGAACTTCCCGCCCACATGTGATCAAGCACATCTGGTGCAGATGGGTCAAACAAACTTGTTTAGGGGAGTGAAAAACATGGAACTTGTTATCTCCCATAAACAATAGCCTCCAGCATTTCAGGAAGTATCTGTCCTTGGGCAAGGGGCTTGCAGATAAGAGGCATTTTCGTTTTGTGGATCTCTAAAGCATAGTAATTAAAACTTAAAATTTAACTTTGGCTCTCACATGATGAGTAACATAACACAGTTCTGAAACTGGAACAGCCCTAACCTTAAGACCTTTGTTTTTTGGTTTTTTTTTTTAATTGTAACCACATCACTCAATATCCTACACTATTTAAGTTCTTGAGTGGTTTTAATCAGTATTGAATATCCACACTAAAGCTGCTAGGCATCAGAGTGACTGGACAAATACTACAAAGTCCAGCTCAATGGGACCCTGGTCCACTCTCTTCTGAAGTAGGCTCAGTGGGTTTGTGTGTGTGTACAAAAAGAACCCAAAGAGTTGTATGCTATCCTGGGAACTCTGCCTCTGGGTGAAAACACAGAGGAAATCTGGTGCCTTGCCAGGTACAAATGAGGTAGCTCCATGTGTGAGTTGCACAAAACTCAGTACATGAAGAAGGGTTGTGGGAACAGCAGTAGAGAAGAAATGTTGTGGGAACAGCAGTAGAGAAGAAAGTCTTCCTACAAGGAAGACGTGATGACCAGCTTGGCTCCGGTTAGGTTAGGGGATGACTGGAAATGCACAGAAATGGAAATTAGCATGTGGGAGACATGCACAGTAAACTTACAAAGCAATTTCACTGAAGAGCAGAAGTAAGCATTGAAAACTGTGGGCACTCTCCAGGATGAGGGTCCACTGCGACTCTCAGACATTGCCTGAAGGGTGCAGATCAGCTATGGAAGTTTCCAGAATACTATCAGGGGCACAAGTATGTATAGCTCTGGGTGTACTGTGGAAAGTAGGAACAGAATACCCCACAATACAAAACAGGAAGTTCCCAAACAGGATACCAAGCTAAAGAAGCCTAGAACAAGAGTGCATTCAGTAATTAAATTCATGTTAGTCTCTAATGCAAGAATTTAGGTCACTGAAGTTTGAACAGTTCCTGGGAGAGACATTAAGGGGATTTCTGGGATGTTTGAATATTCTTTTTTGTAGCTTGATGCTTGTAACACAGGTGTGTTCAATTTTGGAAAATCCATGAGGCTGTATACTTGAGAAGTGCAAAGCATAATGGCACATGCCTGTAATCACAGGTCTTGGGAGGCAGGAGCAGCAGAATTTTGAGTTTGAACTCAATCTGCACTCAAGCTGAGGCCAGTCTTGGCTACCTAACAAAAATCTGTCTAGAGTGGAGCATGCACGTGCTTACCTGCACCCTCCCCATCTCTCTCATGAGAAGAGGGGCTGATCATCTTTTCCTCTGTCACTAGTGCCCTGTGCTGGATTGCAGTGGGTTCCTGAGAATCTAGCAATGGCTCTAGGGAAATGTGTTGGGGGTGGAACATAATTTCCTCTTCTAAGCTCCCCACCTCATTCTCTCTGCATCTCCAGCCCTGTCTCCTCCTACTAAAAGATCAGGCAGCCAACCCCCACCTGCCTAATAAATATTTCTATCTGAATATGACTAGGTTCGCATCTGGGTTCTGAATACAAACTACAGTACTTGACTCTTAAATTTATGCATAGTTTCATTTTCTTGCTCAAAAATGAAATGAAGAATGCATTAAAACTAAGGAAAAAAAACATACCATGATTTGTGAGCTAACTTATATGAATACAGTTTCTTCAGCAACAAAAAAGTATTTGGTATGTTCCTCTATCATTGAGATCAATTAATGTGCCTGGATCTGGATGACACAAAATAGTTTGAATTAAAGACAAATAATTGCCATTTGGAGTGGACATAAACTTTCTTGAGGGAAGTGGTGAAGGAGGATAACAAAGTAACTAATAAACTCTGAAATAAGGCTGATATCTAAGACTTAAGCTTCAGAGAGGTCTTCCAAAAAGAGCCTTTTATCCAGAGGTGGGGGGTGAGAGGAAGAAGAAAAGGAGGAGGAGAGGAAAGGGAGAGGGAAGAGAGGAATGGGAGAGAGGGAGAGAGAGGAGGAGGAGAAAGAGAGAGAGGGAGAGAGAGAGAGAGAGAGAGAGAGAGAGAGAGAGAGAGAGAGAGAGAGAGAGAGAGAGAGAGAGATGCATTTGAACAGTAGGAGTGGTTTTCCCAAGCTGATTTTTCATACAGGGGTGACCCAGCGTGGGTCGGAATGTTACCATGTGATCAGTTAGGACCGTGGCCGCGACACAGTCTCAGCACAGAAGTTCAGACTTCCTGCAGCATCATTAAAATAATTGGAAGAGAAAAAAAATGTTAAGCTCCACAAGCTTGAATCACAAGCCTCTCGGAAAGGTTAATAAGCTTTCTGCTGTGTGCTTCCCTCCCCTCTCCTTCATGCCCTGCCACCCCCATCCTTCCAGTTCTCAGTGATACTGCGAAGGAAGATTCAAAATAAAGTGTTTTTGTTTCCAACAGCGGAGTGTCTCCTGTCCCTCTGTGGATGCCAAGGAGACTCTTGTTTATGGTGATGGTTGTGGAGCTCCAAGAGAGGGTCTGCTTTCCCTCTCACGGCTGGGAGCTACCAAGCTAGATTCATGGGTTCTAAAAGAAGGCAGTCCCGCAGTATAAAGGTATGTCTGGCAGAACAAAGGAGAAAATACTGTACCTGGTCGAGGCGGGAGGGTGGGGGTGGGCGGGATAAAAGCCATGTGCAGTCTGGGATTGAACTCTGCTAATGAGAGGCGAACAGCATAGACCCAAGAAGGAGAGGCAAGAGCTGGCTCTAACTAGAAAAGCAGGAGCAGTTTTGCTGTGGCTCCCAGAGAGTGTCTGAGCATGGAGTTGCTACATGACCATAGATGCTGTGCCAGCTAGAGGGCTGAAGCAATTGGATAATTGGATTTGTGTTGGGAAAGGAAAAGGAGAGGAGAGAGGAGAGGAGGAGGAGGAGGAGGGGGGGGGGGGGAGAGAGAGAGAAAGGGAGAGAATGAGCAGAAGAGTGAAAGATATTGGACAAAGGAGTAAGATTTCTTCTTTCTCGGCCCTCCTTGGTCTTGGACTGGTCTGTAGTTGAAGGAGGATGCCCTTCAGCAGAGGTGTCTGCGCAGTTATCCTCATTGCTCCCACCCCATAAAGCCTTGGCTTGAAACTGGGTCAAGACATGGTTAATGATTATCCTCAGCAGGCACGTATTCTACCTATCCAAGTAGGTATGGCTGGTGCCCGTGCAGGTTTGTAATGGCGGCCAACAGTGCATTCAGATTTGTGAAAACAGATCGATTTCAGTGAGCAGAATCCCTAGCAGAACAAGAGCGAGGTTGACTTGATCAGAAAGACACTCAGTGAGCAGAGGAGCAACAGGCAGCCAGCAAAACTCTTCACATTCCTCTGCTCAAATAAAGGTCTCTGGTGGATGGTGAAGGAAACGTGGATGAGAGTTTGGACGTGGGATGCAAGCATCACAAAGGCTGAGTCCTTGACAGTCTCAGCTGCCTTCTTATGGAAGTCAGCTGTGGGCTGAGTGTGCTGTGGGAAGCCCATCTGTAGCATGGCACATCTCTTCAGCTGAATGCTCTGATGCATTGAGCAAACTTTTCCACTTCGCTTAATCAGTATCTAGTCCCAGTGACTGACACACTTTCTGGCATGATGGGATAGGCAGCCTTTAATAACTGCCATTAAAAAAAAAAAACCCAGCCATGAAGGTTAACTTCTCAGTGTTTATTGATTGCTTATAAGAAGCCATCCATATGTTCTTCAGCAACCCAGAATTCCCACCTTTTGACTCTCCTCACCACCAGGACATTAAAGCCCTCCACATACTTTAGCTTTGACTAGAGAGGTAAATTGTAGAAAGAAAGCATCAGCTTTAGATGCTGCTGTTAGGGAGTGATATGTACCATCTTTGCCCACATTTCACTGGAAAAACTTAATCACCTGGTCTGTGATGCTAATCTTGATTGTCAACCTGCTTGGATCTGGGATCAAGCTATGGGCCAATCTTCGAGGGCATTTTCTGAAAGAGTTAGCTGGACATGGAAGACCCTCCCCCAGAGCAGACAGTGCCTTCTCCTGGTAGCCCAGATATAAGGGGATCTGGAGCAGCCACAGTGCTGCTTTTGCCCCACCCCACCCCTACTCCCACCACACCCCCACCTCTACTCTTTGCATGTGATGCATTTACTCTATTGCAGCCCCTGCTGTCATCCTTTGCTGACATTTCTTCAGGGCTCAGTTTCCTCAGACTTTTCATATGGAATGAGGATCAGTGGCTACCTAGGAATCTTCTAGGCCTTCAGCATCAGACTGGGATGGCTAAAGTATCCAGCTTTGTGAACTGAGTAGCTGTTGAGTTTTCAACCTCTCCAACAAGGTGATAGTCATTGTTGGACTACCCAGTGCACATCATCTAAGCCAACCTAATATACTTACTTTGTGGTATATATTCATTCTCTTGGTTCTGTTCCTCTACAAAACACCGACTAGACCAAGGTCCAATCCAGTTTCAAAAGGGACTAGAGCTGGAATAAATGTCTGTCTAGCCATTGAAGGCAGAGACTGATTTTCACGTCACTAAGGCTGTACCCGGCACTCACTTCTACTCCAGGAAGAATCAGCAAAGCAACTGAGGACAGCAACAGCTTCACAGGACTGAGCACAGAGAGTGATTTGGAACACTTTTGAAAGAAGCTGAGATCTCGGAGCCAGGCGCATCAGTTCTCAGCCCAAAGCAGATGTCCTAACCCATCTGTCCAGGGACTGCGAAACGTAAATTCTTGTTCATTATTCCTAAATTTTGGGGTGGTTTGATGTAGCAAAGGCTGATGAATAGGAATGTTTACTACTTCCCACAGCTAAGTGCTCTCTCTCTCTCTCTCTCTCTCTCTCTCTCTCTCTCTCTCTCTCTCTCACACACACACACACACACACACACACACACTTTTCAGGCTACTCTGATACATCATTTATTCTAGGTACATCCTACCATCTGTCCATTTCTAGTTTGTAAAGTTTTGTTTATTGGCTTGTTTTAAGACTTATTTAAATTTACTTGATGGGTATGAATGTTTTGCCTGCAGGTATGTATGTGTACCATGTGGGTCCCTGGTGTCCTTGGAGGCCATGTAAAACCACTTTTAAAAGTCAAAACAACCTTAAAGCAGTAACATCCATACATTACAATACTATGGATAGATTTTTATTGATTATTGCTCTTGTAATCTTCTACAGACAGTGACGAACACAGTGTAAGCAGGCCTAGGGAGAATCAAAATTGGGGGAACCAGGAAAATTGGCAGGATACAGAACATTCGGGTGATTTGGTGGGGTGGGGATTCCCTAAGAATCAGACGCGCTAACTTTAGGCTCACCAAAAGCAGCGGAAAGCCCTTAATTGTGGCAGAAATGGTCTCCCTGATTTAATTACACATTAGGGAAACAGGTCCAAAGGTAAGCGGCTACTCTTTGGGAAGAAAAACAAATTTTGTATGGTAACTGCATGAAATTATTTATAGTAGACACAGTATAGTTTCAGACACACTAGAGAATGTGTTCAAGAGAAAACACGTAAGGGACTAACTTATTTTCAGATTAAATGAAATACACCAATCAGAAATGATCAGTGCAAGACTCTCTCAGCTCCTCATCCCTTCCCCTGGCGGAGCACCCCCTCCAATGTTCCTTTTTCTCCTATTCTGAATGCATCAGTGTCCCAGAAATTCTGGCAGCCCTCCTAGGCCAGCTGCTGCCTCTGACCTGGACATTCCCAGCCTTCTACAAGGTCACGGGACATGCTGTATCCTGGGATTCCTCTTGTGGAAGATGGGAAGGACTTAAAACTTCATGTTCCCCACTGTGCCCATGACTCCATCAGCTGGTCTCTGACTGATGAGTATGGTTTACAAGCTCGGGCTTTGACTTCAAGCCTGTTGTCAAGGTTCGATGGGTTTGAATTCAATGTAATCCCAAGATTATAGATTCAGTTCATCAGACAGCTCATGGAATAAATATCAGCATTCTAATTTTCTAGAGGACAGTAAAGGTGGAGACCTTCAATGAGAGTCCCTGAGATCACATATAATGAATTAAATGCCTTATTTTTATACTCCAGAAGCTGAGAAGTGAGGAATGAGTACATTTGCTTCCCAACTGTTTGAAGCATTCTCTCTAGCTTTCTGGATCCCAGACTCCTCTTAGAGCCCAGGGTCCGACTGGATCTGTTTTAGTTGTGTCCACTGGCCTGCTTGTCTCAGCATCTTTCAGGGGAGCCTCTTCTTCACCTGCAAATACCCTGGGCATCTCTAGAACGTGGGCACACAGCGAGTTTCCAATCACTTATTCTTGACTGGAGCCTGATTACAGCTCTGTTTGGCACATGAGCTGTCAACAGAGACTGTAGCCGGGAGCTCACGGACTGTCACTCTTCCTTTTCCTTGTTTCTGTGAAGAAGAGACCAAAGCTTATGTGCAGGTAGTTAAGTAAAAGAGAATCAAATAAAACAAAAATAAGTGAAAAAAAAAAAGAAAAAGAAAAGAAGAATTTCAAGTTGTCGAAAAGGGAGGAACTCAGGACTCTGCTGGCACAGACCCAAACCTGGAAATCCAGAGAGGTTTGCCCATCACTAATGACCATATAATATGTTCCCAGGGGAGGGGCTAAGGGCAGCTATTAAAATACCACATCTCTGGTGCTCTACAGGAGAGGATCCTTCTGAGACACGGGTGCCGTCTGTTCTCCCCTTGGGAGTTAAAATTACAAGTGAAGATTGGATTTGCAAGGTAAAATGTTGGGGAAAGCAGCTGGGGATCTTTCTTTTCCCAGCCCAGGGTTTGGAAATGCCTTGTTGTAGATTTTAAACATGGTGATGGGCCAGCTTGTTAAGTGTGCTGTTGGCTGGTTTGTTGAGTGACTGGCAGGGAGCCTCAGGGAACGGAAACTAAGTCATTTGTGGAGTATGAGGTGACCAAAGTAGCCAGAACTAGGCTTTTGTGATGTCTTCCATCAAAACAGTTCTTTCTAAAGGTACTGGCAACTGTTTCCTTCTAGGTAGACATGGCTCTCTACTGGAGTGCTCAGGAGGCTTTTGACATTTTGAGTGATCCCCGTGGAAGACGAGACACCCTAATTTGACCGTGTCCTATAGACTTCAATAGAAGACATCAGTAAAAGGGTTTTAAAAGTAGTTTTATTAAGGCATAATTTAACACAGATCACCCATTTTAAGTGAGTAGTTCAGAGTCTGAGCAAATGCATATACTGATAACCCATATTGAAATCAGAACAGGACATTTGGATTATTCCAAAGTAGTTCCTCTTCCCCCTTTACAATCAGGACAGTCCTCAGGCCAAAGAAACCACAGTCCTGCCTTTGTCCTTGATGCTGGATTTCCTGTTCTAGAAAGCCAGACACTCATGTGGCGGATAGATTTACATGCAGAAAAAAAAAAAAACCTTTCACATAAGATAAAGATGAAATATTTCTATGCTAAGCCTATCTAAGCATCCATAAACAAGGTAATGGATAAAAAAAATGTACTAAATTGGCACCATAGGTCACTATACAGCAATGGTAATGAGTGCTATATAATTACATGTTACAGACACAGCATTGATGGTTCATAAGTGGCATATTGAATAAAAGCTAGACATAAAAAGAGTATCTATTGAATGATCCATTAGTATGTGTTTATATGAAGTTGATAGTGGCTGCCTGTCCTTGGTATAGTGATTAGAATTGAATGCAGTGGGAACATCTGTGGAGCTGGTCAAGTTCTGTTTCCTCATCTGCTTACTTAAGCAGGCTTCAGTGTTAACTTTAACATCTGCTGTTAGCAATTTGTTCGCTTTTTTCTTTCAGTATAATATTATTCAATGAAGAGTACTAAAAATTTTAAAAAGCTCCTTTCATATTTTCAATTCTCTACTCTCATGCACACACATTCTCTCTCTCTCTCTCTCTCTCTCTCTCTCTCTCTCTCTCTGTCTGTCTGTCTATCTCTCTCTCACACACACACACCTACACACACACACACACACACACACACACACTCATGCAAACATGATTGTTGGCTAGGTGTGCTGCTGACCTTGGTCCATAAAGTGGGGTATTTTAGTTTAATTTCTGTTGGTATGGCAAAATCCTCTCACAAAAGTGACTAAAGTGAGGAAAGAGTTTATTTGTATTCCTAGGTGGCAGTCCATTCACTATTAAGGAAAGTCAAGGCAGAAACTTAACAAGGAACTTGAAGTCAGAAACTATAGAGCAAACTTCTTGTGGCTTCCTCACAGGGTCATGCTAGCTAGAGAGAGTTAGCCTTCTTGTATGGCTCAGGACCACCTGTCCAGGGAATAGTGCCACCCATGGTGGGCTGGGCCCTCCTCCACCAATTAGTACTTAAGACAGTATCCTGTAGGCATGCCCATAGGCCGGTCTAGTCTGGGCAATCCCTCAACTGAGAATCTCTTCACACATGACTCTAAGCTGTAACAAGTTGATAATTAATGCTAACTGGGACATGGAGTTAGGGAAGAATCAGGTACCTAGCAGTCCATGTCATAGTCAGAAGCCAAGAGTAATTGTGGCAATGGGTTAAGGTACAGTAAGTAAGCCATTAAAATCTACTTGTGAGTGTAAACACAAGTGCTAAGTAAATAATCATCCATCATAAAAAACGATGTGAGTCTCTGGAGTGCATCCACGGGAGTTCTGATCCTCGTTTTGACAGCATAGGAAAGGAGTGAAGACACTCTAAACCTATCAGTCCCCGATTTCCTTCAGTCTCTCATGTACCATAAGGATTCCTGTAACTGAATATAGGGGTCCCCAAATTAGCCAACAGCAAAAGATTTCTGTACTCTTATCGACAAAGGTTAATTCAAAACTAAATTACTTTCTTGTTGGTATAGTAAAATACTGAACAAAAGCAACTTAAGGAGACGTTGATTTGGGTCCCAATTTGAGGGTTCTGTCCATCACAGGAAGGAAATTATGGCAGCAGGATCTTGAGCAGGTGAGTAGTATTGCATCCAGAGTCAGGAAGCAGAGAGAAATGGATGCTAACTCTCTGCTCTCTTTCCCCTTTTTATTTAGTTTGAGATGCCAGCCCATTCACTTAGGGGAATTTCCCACCTCTGTTAACCCAATTGTAGGTAGAGTTTTCCTTTCCCAGGGCTGCTCTTAAATTACTACATGGAGACTTAATATTAATTACAAATGCTCGGCCAATAGCTCAGAGTTATTACTAGCTAGCTCTTACATTTTAAGTTAACCCATATTCCTCATTTACACTCTGCCACACGGCAGTACCTTTATTAACATGGCACTTTCATCTCCTGTTTCCACTGCATCTGGCTGGTGACTCCTCTGACTCCACCCTTTTCTTCCCACCATTCTCCCAGTTTGGTTGCCTGCTTATAATTCCTGCCTGGCTACCAGCCAATCTGCTTTTTATTAAATCAATCCAAGTGACAAACCTTTATAGTGTACAAAAGAATTATTCCACACCACCCCAAAAATAAAATCCCTCACAGTGAAGTCTTTAGGGTCATTTCCATGGTGATTCTTGTCAAGTTGGCAATAAATATTAACCATCACAATTTCATTCCTTGTCAACTTGATAGCCTTAACACAATACAACCCTTTTAAGCCATAAGCTTTCAGCCCTTCCCCCATAGGCTCATGGTCTTCTTATAATGCAGAAGTCATTTAGCCAATTTCAAATTTTCAAGTAGTCTTTAAGAGTCCCAGCCCTGTTTAAAAGTCCAAAGTCTGAGCTGGTGAGATAGCTCAGTAGGTTAAAGTGCTTTCCACTGAAGCCTGGGAACGTGAGTTCAGTGCCCAGAAGCCATGTAAAAGTGGACAGAACCACCTCCATGAAACTGTACACACACACACACACACACACACACACACACACACACTTTTAACTTTTTAAATGTGTAAATTCCAAAGTCTCTTCTGGGAGTCGGAGAGTCTCTGCATTCTCTGAATTGCGAGTACCTATAAGATCAAAACCAAGTTATACAATGCCAGTATTCAATGATATCAATTAAAGTCTTATTCCAAAATAGAAGTCCAGGGACATAGCTAGGGCTGGCAGGATTAAAGGAGGAACAAAGCGTAGCAGGAAAAATGCAAAACTCCACAGCTCCACACCTGGCATCTAAGGATCCTAATGGAGCCATGTAGGTACCTCCACCCCCACAGCTCTTCTATCTGCAGCATACAACTCCCTCTTGGATGGATTCCATCCATAATTACCACTTTCTTTAGTGGACGTCATATAGTTCTGGCATCTCCAACATCATGGAGTCTCCAATGAAACTTAAACCCCACCTTCACAACTTCAAGCAGTGGTCAGTCAGGGCATTTTTGAAAGGACTCAGACTGCCACACTGTGTGGCCTCAGCAGCTCTCTGGAACTGTGACACAAGCCTCCCTAACTCCTTGAATATAGGATTTTTCATGCCTGCAAAACAGTACCATGTGGATAATGCTGCCAAGATCTGCTGCCAACTGAGGTTGGAATCCAATCCTTTTAGACTATGGGGACTATGGTTTTTTGGTCTTTGCATGCTGGTTTTGGGAAAATACTGTCCTAGGCAGTTATTTGTAAGCAGAGGACTCCTTCAGTAGAATTCTGCATTTTAGTTTCTCTCCTTTCAAATGAATTTGCATTTCATGAGATGGAGCCTTCCATGAGTTGGGTCTTGTTATCAAGGCACCTTTGTTCTTCTGATGTTGAGAACAGAGTTGCTCATTAATGGCACTAATCTCATTAACACTTACAGCTGCCTTTGAACCTGTCTTGTCTGTAAGGTTAAGTTCACTGGCACTCTTTTCCTCACCAAAGTACCCGGTTTTTATATCGTTGGACTCCACAGTTGGCTCTGTCCTTGTTTCTATCTGAAACTATGATCTCAGTTAACCTAATCTAGAAAAGTTTTCCCATACGTGCTTAGAGGTTCATTTCCAGGGTGATGGGTCCTGTCAAGTTGACAATCAGGATAAACCCTCACAAAAATCAGGCACATAATAAATTCAAGATGCTTCTGGCAATATTCACCATGTTGTATCACATACCTTTGCTGCTGCCTTGATTCTGAACACAAAGGTGTGTACTTTGCACTTGGTGTGGCCTCATGCCAGGCAGCATCAGTGAATGCTTCCTGGTGCAGCTCAATTCAGATACGACTCTGGGTTGTGAATTCAGTGCTTCTATTGCACACATTATTTTCCCTTTGCTGAAACACAATGCTTTAATTGTGGGAAACATATTTTTAGTATATCCCTACAAGCATATGTCAGCACCTAAGAATAAAATAAGTATATCTTTGGGTAGTATTATATCAAAATGTTTTATTTTAAAATTGGCTGTTTGGGGCTAGAGAGATGGCTCAGTGGCTGCTCTTCCAGAAGATCTGGGTTTGATTCCCAGAACAAACATGGCAACTCATAGCTGTCCATAATTCCAGTTTCAGGGAATGAGATACCCTTTCTTCACCACCATGGACAACGCACACACCTGGCGCACAAAACAAACATGCAAACAAGAATATCCATACACATAAAATAAAATAATTAACAATAACAAAAAACCAAAGCTTTAAAGAAATAAAATTAATCGTTGTTTCTGTTGGTCATTCAAGGTTTATTTAAAAAAATCATGAAATTAATTTTAGGTTAGAATTAGAAGAGAATTTCCAACCATTCATAGAATGGCCCAAACAAGACTTCTGATGTTTCTGCTCTTTTGTAGTGTATATTAACAGGAGGCAGAGTTCTCAGAACTGATGATAATAAAATCAAAATATCTACTTGGAAAATTGTTGAAAATGCTTTGTGATTTTTCAGTCTAATTTTGAGTGCCAAATCTACCTACGAAATAGTCAAACAACAACAAAAACCTTCACTTTGAAATCATTTAGACTTACAGAAAAGTTGCACAAATAATACAAAAAGTTCCAGCTCCCCCTGAGAGTGTGCCTGAAATGACTGGAATATAGTGATTGGAATGGAGACATAAGCATGTTCATTCAGTTCAACAGAGTTTAACTGAGCAAAGGACAATGTGGAAGTTGAACAGCTCTCAGAACCAGAAAGGCTCCAGATCACAGCTCCACACCCCAGCAGCCTGCTGTGATTGACTGAAAACAGGTATAGAAACAGCTTGATTGGTGAGAGCCCCACATTTGAATATGGCCTTTCAATTGGCTGATTATGATAGGTTGAAGCTTGACTGCTGTGATTGGCTGAGAATCACCTGTCCATTTTAATAGAGGGTTGGCAAAGCCTCCTTCTGTTCATGTTTTGTTAGGCTACATACATTTCATGAAGAGTCAAAGGAAAGGCATCTTCAGGCTAAATTTAACTCAACATCTTGTCACCCAATTGCAGTTATTTTTGAATTCCACTGTATTTTTTCTATTAATGTTTTCTCTGTGTTCTGATCTAATGTAGGACTTAAGGTCCCACTGAGTTATGTATCTTTGTTTTTCTCTAATCTGTCTTCACTTGTCTTTCATACTGAAAGACACTATGAACTATTTCACTTTTGCAGAATACTCCAGTCATTTTATAGTATGTCTGTCTGTTTAGATTTATCTTATTCTTCATAATTAAATTGATGCTATGAATTTTAGTCAAAAAGGGTGATGCTATGTCCTCACTGCATGCCAGAAAGAACAGTTTGAATGTCTTGTTACAAGAGTCAACACTGAACACTCACCAAATAGCATTTTACCAGAATGAGGTAGGAAAGTATGGGTTTACATGCCAGGAGGCAAGTGCGCAGAGACACTGATGACTAATAACTGTGATACATCACTAAAATTAATTAAGTTGATATCTAGATTACAATGGTATCACATGGCCTGGGTCTCCATGATCCTGAAGGTCATTTATCTGGTATCAGAGCCAGTGTCTGGGCATCAGCATCCACACTATAGGATTCAAGGAAGTCACTGGAAAGATGGGGTGTCAGGAGGGAAATCTGGACATTGTAAAGAGCAGGTTATTGTTTGAAGTCACTAGATGAGACCTAGCCACAGACACTACTGTCCTAGGCTCACAGGGCTTTCCCGCATTGTTCTCTTCAGAGGTGGTCTGCCAGAAGGGTTTGAGGCCCTGAGATGTGGTTCTGCTTGCTGATACCCTCATGCTACTGTTCATTTTAGAATCTTCTCTTCCTTTTTTTTTTTTTTTTTTTTTTTTTTTTTTTTTTTAGTCAGGGTTTCTTTGTGTAGCTTTGCGCCTTTCCTGGAGCTCACTTGGTAGCCCAGGCTGGCCTCGAACTCACAGAGATCCACCTGCCTCTGCCTCTGCCTCCCGAGTGCTGGGATTAAAGGCGTGAAGCAGTGACACCTAGAAAATAGTAGGCAATGTCTGCTCAGCTACTAACCCGTCAATGAAAGGTCTTTCCAGAGCAGCGACATAGCATGGCAAGCAGTGTAGAGATCCACAGCCTGGCACTCCACCTCAGTCTCAACTCCACAGCGTGACAACTGGGTAGCTTTGAGACTCATAAAACAACACTGAGTTCTGGAAAACGTGGAGAAAGCATCGTCTCATTTATAATGTAGGATAACAATAATGTGTTCTCCTGACTTACAAAGGGCGTCCAAACCCATCATGCTTTATTTTTACTACACTGGATTACATCTTTAGCTACTTAGTTGGCCTTTTTGCAGGAAAAAAAAAAATCTGCCTTTGCTGTGTCCTCACAAGGAACTCTGAGAGTTTGGGTTTGGGCTCTAGAATTGGACTCCTGAGAAGAACCGAGTGATTCGGGAGCAGCTCATAGATCTCCGTGGTGCCAAAGCCACAGCAGCCACATGACTCTCTTTTAAATGGCACTGGTACAAAGAAGGAAGCTGTCTAATGACTCAGCGGTAATTAGCCTCCAACTCTCAAAATGCTTGCACATCTTGGTATGCTCCTGAAGGAAGCATCAATGCAGAATGTTGGCAGTTTGGAGTTGGCGACCAGCCGGGATGATTGAGATTTTATGGCAAACAGTGAACAAGGATAGATTTCCCTTCTGGTCATATAACTGCTAGCAGCATTTCCAAGTGGGAGGAAATCCCTGGTTTAAAATATAACAAAGCTGTTGTAGAACACATCTTGAGCATGCCAGAGCTTGAGTGGAGGATGATTCCTCCAAAAGTGGAGGGAAACAACCTGAATGTTGATGGGAATGTGTACATGAAGAGGAACCACGGTGTATACTGGTCATAGTGTAGGTCACTAGGAAGCATGATGCGTGGGTCACCAAAAAGAGCTTTCCTCCTGTTTTCTTGGGTGGTACCAGAGAAACAGCAAGGCCTGTGCAGGACTTCACTGCCTCATGTACAAACCTGTGAGAATGTTTATATTCAGATGCCTGGAGATGCCACATGTAACCCCAAGTGACTGATGTCAGGAACACACAGTGGGTGCCTGTGGGCTTCATAAGCCCTGGGTGAGTTTAGAAGAATCTGCACTTGGTACGAATCCTTGGGTACAGCTGTGGGTGCTCTTGCAGTCATCTCCATAGCCTGATACGGATGTCTGCACCCTGTTTTACCAGAGCTGACAAGTATACATTCAGCAGCACCTATCAGCATTCCTGAAGGCCTTCCGAGTGGAAAGCCTGCTGCCTGGCATCGTGACCTTCAGTTCCCTCTGTGCCAAGAACTTCCCAGGAAAACGCAAATAATGATTCTCGCTCTTAAGCTTTTCAAACAAAGAACACAAGGATTTTATTTAACCAAATGAGGCAATATTTTTTTTATAACTCTCTCCTTAAGCCAGCCAGAACCCCTAAACATCACTTTCCAAAAATAATGACTTAGAATGCTATATGCAAATAAGATTCACAACACGAAAAAAGAGCAACGGAGACACCCCAAAAGCCTGCTGTTGAGTTAGCGACACGTTTCTGTCAGATAGATCTTAACACACTAGGACATACATGCTCTGCTGTGTCTCCAAGTGCATGGAATTCCAACGGTCTCTCATGCTGGAGACTGGCAGCCTTACGGAAAAGGATGCTATCCTAATTAAAACTGCTTTCTGTCAGGCACGGTGGGTGGCTCATGCCTGTCACCCCAGCACTCAGATGGCTGCCCAAGAGGATTACAAGCTCAAGGCCAGCCTGGGCTACATAGCAGCCCTTGTCTCCCAAACGTTGCAATTCTTGGCATGTCTTGGCTTCAAGCGGTAGCACTTTAATCTTGGTCTCTGATGTCACCGTGTGGGTTTCTTCTCTTCTTAAGAGCACCAGTCATATTGGGTTCAGGACCATCACCACTCCCGAATGACCTCATTATATGCAACAGTCCTATTTCCAAACAAGGGCGCATTCTATTAGGCCTTCAGCAAATATTTTTTAGGGAACACAGTTCAAAGCATGCATCCATCTACTTGCAAACATCTGTTGAGTAGGAACAAATAAAGCTAAAGATTTTTCTGTACATAAGGAGTTGGAGAAGTAAAACAGTCGATGGTGGATATATGATAAGCAACCTATTGTCTATGATGGCCATCAAGCTATGCACGTCTGTGTACCCATCCCCCGTGCATACTGCACTTATAGACTGAGTGGACAGTGAAGTTCGTTGGCTTAACTATTTGACCAGAGCATGCACTTCTCTACATAGGCTGTGTTGCAGTTTAGTTTCTTCCTAGAAACTCTTACCACACCAAGAGTTGAGTGCTTCCCAAAGGCTACCATTTGGTTGTTTGATTTCTAAGAGATAGGAGAAACTCACCAAAATACTCTAAAAATCCTGCGCTCTCTCGATGAACGCAGGGTCTCTTCACTTGTTGGGATACCCTCACCCACCCTGGTATTGGATGAGAGTTAGAATGACTGTATTATGCCTTTGGTTTTCTTTTTTCTTTTTTTCTAGTTCACACAAGTCAGCTGCTGCAAGAGCTAGTGTACAAACTTATTCTAGACAACCAGCCTATGGCAGTCACCCTAAACCTAAATTAGTCAAGTGCAGCTTGACCAGGTATCTGTACAGAGATGGAGTCAGTCTGATGGAAGCAGTTCCTTCTCTTGAACGTTTCCCTTTGTTCTCAGTCCATCACATCTGCAGTACCAGGCAATGCTCTGCCCCTCCCTGGATTTTAATCTCCTCTGATTTCAAGTATAACCTGCCACTGCAACTTCTTTCTTTTCCTTTCAGTTTCTCTACTTCCCGAATTAGGAATCCAGTGCATGAGCTGATCTCAATACGTATGTCCAGTGGTTCCCCAGTGCTAACTAGCATTGCCATAGCATGACCTTATCATTGTTTTACCTTTTTTGTTTCAGTTATGCATGGCCAACTGAAGTCCAGGCATATTAAACAGAAAATTCCAGAAGTACATGAAAGTTTTATTTGTGTGCCATTCTGAGTGGTGATGTGAAATGGACCCATTGTGGCTTTGTTTAGCCTGTGGCTTGAACTGTTTCTTTGAAGGTGTATCCATGCTATACCTACGACTGACCTGCTAGTAACTTTGTAACCGTCTGGGTTATCAGACAGATTCCAAGGTATTATTAGCATTGCTATCTCAGGGCTCATATTCACATATATCTGATTTCATTTCATAATGGCCCCAAAGCACAGGAGTAGTGATGCTGATAATTCGGATATGCCACAGAGAAGGTAAAAAGAGATTCTTTTCAATAAAAAAAAGTGAATGTTTTTCATTTAGTAAAGAAGAGCAAAATAAAGTATCCTAAGGTTGCTATGGCTTATACCTTATGAAAGAATTGGTTTTGAAATTGTGAAGAAGGAAAAAAGAAAATCGTGCTATCTGCTCTCAAACCACAGAACAGCCTTTTATAAGAAAAGGAGCAAAAAGCATGGAAGCTGTGGCTAGTGTTCAGCACCAATCATTTCGGCTGTTCACTGGGAGTCCTGGAACAGATCCCAGTAGGTTACTGGGATACTATATGTGTGCATACAGCTCCGTGTTTCCTCCCTTCCTTCACCATGATTCCCGATCCACTGATGTCACCTTGGCTGTGTGATTTACCCTGGTTCTCAGGATGTGAGTAGCTGCTTCTAGATATTTCATTTCTGTGCAAAGGCTTACAAAATTAAAAACAAACAAACAAACAAACGTGCTCCTCTGATTGAGTCTGTGCCTTCTCTTATTCTTCTCCTCCACAGTGAGGACACTATGTCCCAGATGCTTGCAGCCAGGAACAGACTAGGAAACACAGTGCCCAGTCCACATGAGATATGTCAGGTGTCATGTTGTAAAAAGCCACTAAATCTTGCAGTCATTGCGTAAGATTAAGTGAAACACAGCAATCACAACCAACCACTCTCAAGCCTACCGGGGTTGTGCCCTGGCGCTATACAGTCCACATTTCCGTCTCTAAGTCTTGCTGACGTCTCCTACTCAGTTGGTTTAAAAATTAACCATTAAGGTTTTGCATTTTTTTTCTATGAAGTTCCTCCTTTTGACTTCCCTGTTTCTATAAATAATGACCTTGATCCTGGAGGCAATGTGGACTTTCAACCCTGGAATCAGCTTCCAATTTCCCTCTCTTTGTTTTACTACCTTTACATTTAGTGAGCTGCCAACTTGAAACGTCCTGTCTGTATTTCAACAGGTGTTCGTGAATGCCTACTCTGGATACCTTTCGTGTCTGTAGGGCTTGGGGATGATAAAGCACCAACCTACCACCAAGAAGTTTCCAGTCTTATCCGGGGATAATGTCATAAAGATGATTTCAGTTCAACAGAATTCAGGCAGTGATAAAATTATCTTGGCTACGGAGAGGAGGGATGATTGACCTAGCCTGGGCATTCATAGAGATTGCCTTGCGGGCACAGTAATCTGAATGAGTTTCCTGATTGTGTTGTTTCTCACTTCACACTTGTCCACAGCTTACCATTGCTCAGCCTTCACCTCCTCAGTGTGGCTTTGATGCCATAGGACATCAGAATATCTGTATGTGTGATCCTACTAGTCCTTCACCATTGCAATTTGCCCAGCTCTTCCCTGCTTTTCTTGGGCATCGTGTCTGGATATATCACTTCTCTTTCTCAATGCCTAACTAATAGAACCTGCACTTATTTCAAGACTCTTAAAAAATATCCCTTCTTCCATTAACCTTCCTCAGTTACTTACAATCTGTCTTTTGTTTTGTTTTGTTTTTCGAGACAGGGTTTCTCTGTGTAATTTTGGTGCCTGTCTTGGATCTTGCTCTGTAGACCAGGCTGGCCTTGAACTCAACAGAGATCCGCCTGGCTCTGCCTCCTGAGTGCTGGGATTAAAGGCATGCACCACCACCACCGCCCGGCTATGAATAGTCTTTAAGAACTAAATCATAACCAAATGGAACAGAGAGTTACCCCTGGGCTGGTGGGTTCCCTGTAGGACCTAGAAAAGGATGACTTTGAGAAGCAATTTATAGACATCCAGTGTGTGGAGACATAGGCATCCCTAGACCCAGATGATGTGCCTCAGGACCAGGATCCTGCAGAGAGAAGGTGCTATACTAAGTGGTCAATCATCAACCCAGTGCCTATTACAAAGCAATAGTATGCAGGAGAAGCCTGAGTGGATTTCATGTTTTAAGAAAATTCATGTATTGTTTACTTTTTTTCTGGATTATTCCTGGGGAAGGAGTGTGAAGGTGAGTGTGTGTTTTTCTACCCAGCCAGGTTTGCTTCACTATAGCAATGCTGTAATTTCCTTTTCACACCTGTGTTTAAGTGAGACACGAACAAAAATCAAGTATCATTGTCCTAAGCCTCCGCTCACACTTAATGAAAAAGCCAGGGTGAATTATTTATGGAATGTCATACTTCGGGTTTTAAATTCAATATATTGTGATACATATGCTACATAATTTAAGAGGTGGACAGATTACAATATGGCACCTGCCCGTGCTTCTCCGCTCTGTCATTTTTGCTGTCTGGGTGAAGTCTCAACACATATCCGTACTTTAGCAGAGGTCCTCCAATTCTTCCTCTTAAAATAAGGCAGAATCTGAGCCCTACAAGGGGAAGCAAAGCGTTTGGCTCTGCGCGGCACTCATATGGCAAACGATTTAACAGTCCGTTCTCAGCCTCGGGAAGTCCCTGAAACATGCTGTGAGCAGAGGGATCAAATGCAGGCAGAGAAAACCTTCCTGGCTGGCCAGCTTTTGCTGCCTTTGGGTCACCGCTGCTGCTGGTGTGTTTTAAGTTTTTCATTTGCGCTTACCCCCAGTCTGTCCCCCTCTGCGGGCCGGAACCCACGCTGACTGTCTGGCCTGTTGCTTTCCTCTGTTTTCCTTCCCATTAGTAATTATTTATTAGTCTCTGAGGTGCAGCCCAGGATTGTTCACGGTATTTCTCCTACTTCCTCCAGCCCATGTGGTCACCGCTGAGTGTTCAGAAGGGGAAAGTCGGCTCTGACATGACCGGTTATGTGGACCTGGAGTGGTTCACTGGAAAAGCTATACAATTACAGATTCCCTGGCACCGTCTTCTCTTAGCCTCTCGGCCAGGAGAGAGTGATTGCAGAGGAAGTGTGGTTCTAGGCTTAGAACAAACCAGGGGAGAGAAGTCTGGCCCAAGCTCTGTCTCCTGGCTTCTCCACTAACTCCAAGTCTTAAAACCCTTAGGCAATTGCCTTTCACCTCCCCTAAGGTAAGACAGCTTTGGTAACAGACACCCTCTCACCTGGTATACATGAGTGGAAAACAGAAAACAGTCCACTGAGTTTTCGAGGTCAAAAGGGATGTTTTATTGTGCTTTGACATGCTGAGTTGGGAGTATCATTTTATCATTAGGAGGTTTCCTCCTCCTCCTCCTCCTCCTCCTCCTCCTCCTCTGAGCAGGGACAGAGAGCTGGGGTCATTGGAAGCAGTTTATAGCAACTCTTACCTCTTCCAACTGCAATCAACCTGCCTAGTTTTAGATTAGTGCTTGCAGAAACTTAATTGGCACCGTCTTACCTGGTGATCTTGTTATATGCTGATTTCCATTCAGGAGCCTGAGCGAGGGCCAGGGCCTGCGTTTCTAACAAGCTGGCAGGGGGTGCCATGCCCCTGATGTCCAGGCCACACTTGGCAGGTGCTGGATCCCTTTCCACCCCCCCTCATCTGCGCTGCTCTCCTCTCTGGCCATGCTTTCCACTCTCCCTGTAAATTCACCACTCTTGTGTCCCATTGTCGCAGATTCTGACACAGTTTCACAACTTAAAACTACTGACAATACCTCATCCTTGTTTAGGTTTCTATACCCCTCTGCCTTTCCTCGCCACTGTCACTTATGATCGGATCCGTCGCAGCCACTGTGGATACCGGCCCTTGAGTCAGAACGATCATTGCCAATCTGCATCCTGTCATCAGTCTAGGAGGTCCAGAGTCAGCCCCCCTAACAGCGGCACTTACGAATATATTTTTCCTATGTTGAAAAAGTGAACATGAACTTCAGCTCCCCTGCACAGCAGGTGCTACCACAAGAGTCAGTCCCAGACTTGGCTGCTACCCAGAAATGCTATGTGTCTGAGAACTTAAACCTTGATATCCTATGCCATGACCTCCTGTCCTCTCCTATCCCTCTGCCCTCCCTATGGTGACCCTTCTCTTCTGGTGCCTCCATTTTTGAGATTCCACAGCCTTGACAAATGCAGCCTGGCTCTTTTGTGTGAGCGCCGAGCCGTTCTCAGGCACATTCTGTCTCTGGGTTTTTGTTCTGTTTTCACTGTATCTACACCATTACCACCACACACCCTTATTTTCTGGAAAACTAAACATGGAGGGAAAGATTCACCAGCTGTGCCAATGGGTGCCAGCACAAACATAATCTCATAATATTCGCTGGGCCTTTGCACAGTCCGACTGTTCACTCAGCTCCTAAATTCCTGAGTCCTTCATCTGGGGCTTTGACTCCCTCCTCAAACTCTGGCTTACGTAACAGCCCTGGACATCCACACACCTTCCAACTCGGAAAATACTCGCTTGCAGTAAAATGAGAGACATTTTCCTAGGTTATAATGATATTAATAATACCCACTTCGGAGGGCTGTCGCCAGTTAATGTGCCAACTCGTGAAGCATTTACTATGGCATGTAAGACACATGCAATACACAGGTGGCATCACGCAAAGACTGTATTATTATTACAAAGTCGGCTCTGAAAGCTAGCCCTGTGAATACCCCCAAAGAGGCCGAGGAAGTGAAGCATGCTGTTTGGAACACAGTGGTGTGGACACCACTGTAAGCTTGTCTCCCCCGCAAATCCATCTTTACTTACTTCTGTCCCTACATTCTCAGATGGTGAGATGTCCTGCCTTCTGTTACAGCCACACCAAATCACCCCCACATGCTAGCTGTTTCTCTCTGCTCCTCATTTCTTCCAGGCTCATATCGGTTTTCCCCATCAAGTTTCTTCATCCCCACTCTCTTCCCGACACCTTTTCCACACTGAGACATATCATATAAAGTTACCCTGTGTGACTTCCAGCCTGGTCTCCCACAGCCTCCCTGCCTCATGCATTTGGTGGCTTGCATTCCATTTACATACTCTGCAATTTTACCCCTGGATATTTTACTGAAGTCTTTCCTACATGAAATGTCTTTCATGGCTGTATAGTCTGGTAAACGCGGATTCAGGGTATGGACACGGATTGAATGCCCTCCACAAAGGCTTCTGGGACTCCCAGCTTCCCAGTTAGTATCCCTAATTCCAGGCATCCACACCCGAGTTTGGCTCCAGCAACTTCACCCTATTTCCATATCTCCTCGGTTATCTGTACAGGTGGTGTCTTCCTTGTAGACTGAGTACTCCTTGAGGGCAAGGACCTTGTTTTCTTTGTGGTCCTGTCCTGAGCAACTGGAAAAGTGCTTGAAACAGTGTGGTTAAGAAACAAATAAGTGCCGGGCAGTGGTGGCGCACACCTTTAATCTCAGCACTCAGGAGGCAGAGCCAGGCGGATCTCTGAGAGTTCAAGGCCAGCCTGGTCTACAGAGTGAGATCCAGGAAAGGCGCAAAGCTACACAGAAAAACCCTGTCTTGAAAAAACAAAAAAAAAAAAAAAAAAAAAGAAAGAAAGAAAGAAGTGAATTACTGAGTAAGACTCACAAAACAAATATTATCTTCTCTGCTGCCCTGGTTTCAAACGGCTTCGTTGAAGAAGGCTCTTCATCTGGGTGGGCGGCAGATACACAGGTATCACACAGTCAGCTTTTAAAGCTTACATCCATAATAATAGTAATAACAGTACAATTCTGACATAACACTGACTATTGACTGTAGTGATTCACACACACCATGCCACTGAACCCCTATGGCAGCACTTGAAGGTAATGTTATTATCGTAATTCCAGAGGCAAGCCGAGGATCAGAGAGGTCAGGCACCTCACCAAGAGGTTGTACAGCTAGTTCTCAAAACGGAGCCAGCTTGGCTGAAGGATGCAAGTTCTCCTTCTAGTCTTTGGTGACTCGTTCCCAGATGCTGATCTCTTCTCGCCGGTCACAAGCAGGGCTTTTCCTCTAAGACTGCAACTTCAGCAACTTGCTTCCCTCAGCTGTGACAGAGTACCGTCACCACAGTGACATTCTGTTCTGGAGCCATCCATTTCATCCCTGGCACATAATGATTATTTCTAAGAAGCCCAAGGGTTCAGAGATTTCGTTTCTTAATAATCATTAAGCAATGAAGCACCACTTAGCACTGTTTACCTTGTGTAATTAGGTCTCTATGGAAGCCAGGCCTTCTGTGCCCTGTTTTCACTGGAGCACTGCTTGAGTTGGTTGTGAATGGTGAATTCTGGTTGGTCATTTCCTTCCTGGCTTTGTGGTTAGTGACACCCTAGTGTATCATGAGTGCAGGACAACCACCTTGGACAAGGAGTGAGTGAAAAGCCAGGGCCAAGCAGATTAGGAAGCCAAGCGGGTCAGGCCTAAGGTGTGTGGTCCTCTGAGGAAGCCTCTGATGGGTCAGGCCAAGTGAATGACATCCCCTCCACCTGCAAGAAGGGCTTATAGTATCACACATCTTCTGAGGCTGCCCAAGGGGACACTCTAGACCCTGGATTTAGGAGGAAATTGGGGTAAAAGGACTTTTATCAAAGGTTTATTTGATCCTTCTCATCTCTCTCCACCACCAGGTATGTGGACTATCATCTTATATACAGGATTGCAGTATGACTTTTTTTTTTTTGAAGTCTGATTTCTCTAGACTTGAGTTGCTGGATGAATAACTATCAGAGTTTGTTGGGTTGCGTTTTGTTTTGTGAGACTTCCACTATCACCAGACCTCCCCAGCTTTCTCTGACCTACAACCTCAAGTGCTGCCGTCCATGTTATTATTGATATAATCTCTTAGCTAATAACCCTTACATCTTAACTTTATTTCCTGTTTAACACGCCCTTGAAGTTTGCATTCACTTGCCACAGTATCACTCAGTTAAATTGAGAAAAGATGTGTTTCCCTTAATAAATAGGAAAGCATGCAAGCGTGTGTGTGTGTGTGTGTGTGTGTGTGTGTGTGTGTGTGTGTGTGTGT
>CABHPH010145676.1:0-27445 GCA_902168325.1 Peromyscus nudipes | reverse complement strand
TGTGTGTGTGTGTGTGTGTGTGTGTGTGTGTGTGTGTGTGTGTGTGTAAAATAATAAACGTGAGCAGAGAAGAGATTGCAATCACTTTGAATTGCTGCACCTTTTTTGGAGGCCAATTACCCTTGAATGTATATCTTCTGTGTATACTTGCTAGAAATGTTACAAGTGGATCTTCCTGTTGCTAGTTTGTAAAAGTCTCATTATAGGATAGGATCATACCGTGAAATTTTATGTCTTCCCACAGGGCTATTTTATCTTTGAGAAATAACCTTCAGTTTGTTAAAGGCCAAGTGCTTTGAGGATGCAGCTGAGACCGTTTTGATTTATAATTCACTTTGAACCCTTCTGACTCGATCCCTCTTATTTCCTGAACCGAGTGCACACAAAGTGGTAATGCCTTTGCTGGCTTACCTTGAGGGGTTAGCCCCTTCTTAGGGTTACTCCAAACAAGCTGCTCAGACCCCAGTACACACAGTTCTCCTCAACTCTGCAGACAGGGAGATAGCCTGGAGCTCACAGCAGCTCTCCCACATCCCAACAATATGGAGCTCACATTTCCATCTGGGGCTGTTTACTCAGGACAGGCTGTGTGGAAGGCAGAAGGGACCAGAGAAAAGCAACTCCAGACCACAGCGCTCCTGGAAATTCATCTCCTCGATACACCTCAATAAGAGCTGATGCTTGAGTTACAACTGAAAAGGCCTACTTTCTTTCTACACGTAGAGTTAAACCCATTTTTCAGTGTAAATAGGGCCCCTTTTCCAGTGTTATTTTTCCATATGAAGTCAAAATATTCCAATTGTAACATCGTCGCCGCTTGTGGAGGTTATCCAAAATTAAGTCTACTGCCCTGAGTGGAATTATACAGCAACTGAAAACACAAGAATGAAATGCATGGTCCTTTGTCTGTTCTCTGCCATACATGTGGGGTACAATAAAGATGACCCATGGAGGAGGAGGCTTAGGTCAAGTTCTCTGGGAGAAGTTAAGAAAGTATCAAATTAACCCACCTGATACCTTATTAGTCAGTTTTGAGTAATCAACTTAGTTAACATTCTTCCCATCTACAAAACATTAAGTCATGCACCATGGTTACGGAAATCTCCCAGTGACACAAGGTATGGCTGGAATGTGAGGAAACGTCAGATTAGGAGGACTTTTCCCAACAGAAGTGTGTGAGCAATTCCCTGGGGACTTTAGCCTGTTCTAATCTGAGTAAAGTCCTCTTCAATTAGATTAGGACTATCACTCATCCCTAATGTATTCACTGTTTGATGGCTACACCAGGTCCTGATGGAAACCACTAAGTACTATGAAGAGCAACCATGCATAGGATGCCAACTCTTGTGCCGCGCCATGACCACAGCACAGGACACACGACATGGTTGCCTGGTGAACTTGGGCTTGTTCTTCATGTTTGCAAGAAGATGGGCTCATAGGTAATCTGCTTCCATTTCCCTCTATAACAGAACCAAACAAAACAGCAGCAGAAAACCAAGAACCTCTGTAGTGAGCCCAGACAGACATGGAGAAAACTTCCTTGACCTTCCAAAACAGGCCAATCTTGGGGGTCCTAGAAAACAGAGGCACAATAAATTCTTGTTGGATATTTAGGCATTTTCCTATCCACTAAAGATAAATCCTCTGCTTATTAAAATATATATAGATATCAGAGTTACACATCAAACTCTAAAAACTGTACCTGCTTATATCTGAGGTCAGAGCCGTGCTGTATGCAGTTGGTGGTCCCAGAGGCCAACAGGACATGGCACAGCTCCCCACCCCTGGAGGTGTGGGGGTTCTGTCTCTCTGCAGTGCTTTGGGTGGGTGAGATGTTAGAAAAGTTGACAAGGGCACCACTGAAAGGAAACCATGTAAGTACAACCCAAGATAGCTATTTCTTTGCAACTAGTATAGTAACTGTGCCCTTATCTCCTTGTTCCTCCAGGTGATTGCCAAATGTCTCCACAAAAGCTCCCTTCACGTCTGATTAGTGGGCATTGCCGGCCTTTCTGTTGTTTCCAGAGCAGGGGCTGTACAACTGGTTATATGGACAATACAGGCTAAGTGAGATCCCACTGTCAGCCCCTCCAGCAACCCTTCTACAGAGACTTTTGTCCTCATTTGATGGAGGTAGAGGCACCTGTGAGATGTCTTTACTACCAAAAAGGAGATGGGATGAATGGCATGTCCTCCTTCACCACTGTGCCTGTCTAAAACATCCCTCCTTTATATTGTTATTTTTTCCAGTCTTCTGCCCAAAGATCTGTATTTGGGAAACCTGGGGAAATCTTTTCAGCCAAAAGTTTACGATACTGGCACTCTCCTACTTCGAGCCCCCACCCCCCACCCCACCCCCACCCCCATTAGCACAGTAGAGAGGCTTCCATCTTGAATTCAGCCCTAGGCTCCCAGAACCATTCAGACGCTGTTTCAGTTATCTATGACTATCCACAGCATATCACCTTTAGAACATAGTCCCTTGAAAAAACAATAATTTCTTTGTTCATGATCCTGTGTGTCAGGAATTTGGGTAGGGAAGAGTGGCCAGTCTGATCCATGGAGGATGGCTAAACCAACCTCTTGCAGCTGTACTAGTTAGCTAGGCTGGGCTGGGCTGGGCTGGGCTGGGCTGAGGGTCCATCATGACCTGGCTTTGGTTCTCCTTGTCTAAAGGGACATCTTGATTTTCCTCCTTATGGCCTCTCTTTGTGGTCTTTTCTCCTTCAGATGCCTCTCACCAGATGGCTTCTCTCTCTTTACCGAGTCAGCCTGAGCTTTTATAATTTGCTGTCTTAGAATAGGAGCAAGGTTTAAAACGTAAGTTATAGAAGACTCCATGAAGTTGGGAGGGGTGAGGAGTAGGGGATAGATCAAGAAGGACTTAGGGTGAAGGGTTAGGGTATTGACAAATAAAATATGTTATATGCATGTGTGATGTTCTCAAAGAATCGATACAAATATTATATTAAAGACCATGTTATAAGCTATCTCTACAAGGGCTGTTTGGAAATCCCAGAACATTCCTTCTGCAACATTCAACTGGTCAGAGCAAAGTTCAGTACAGCCCGTACTCAAGAGATGGAGAAGTAGATTCTCCTTTTATGCAGAAGTGGTGTGGTTATTGTCTCTGTAGGCAATGTACTCCAGAACCTGTGATTAGAAGGCTGGCCATTGCTGTTCTCAGGATGATCAACCTGATGCACGAAGTCTTGCCTGGCCCAGTCTCCATTTGTATCTTCATCAGAACAGACATGTAATATGCCTTAGCTGAACTTTGTCCACTTAAGATGACACCTGGTATCCCTTGGTATTTACGTGTTCATCAGAACAGACATGTAATATGCCTTAGCTGAACTTTGTCCACTCAAGATGACCCCTGGCATCCATTGGTATGCATAATCAGGACTTGGTCACTGTTGATGTGTCAGAGAGAGTTTCTAAAGACATTAGTTTAGCTTTCTAAGAGAACGGAGGGAAGCATTGATTCTCACCTGAGATCCCTCTATCTAGCCTTATTGCTCATTCTGCATTGCCCTGAAGATATTTCGTAGGTCCTTGGTTGTTGAGTCTGCCTCAAACTTTCCCAAATCAAAGTATAAGGGCTCTTATTCACTTTATATGTCTGTTCTTTAATGTAGAACATATGTTTTAGCTTATTCTACCTACCCTTTCTCTAAAGCCCATCTCTTGGTCAAACAGGCTGTGCTGCATATTGCAGATGGTGGAGAAAGGAAAGGGAAAACTTATTAGAATGTGTGGCTTCAGCCCTACCTTAACACCGACCCTTTGTCCCTGCCTACCCCTAATCTTAGGCTGGATTCCAAGCAATGATCTTTGCTCTCCTTTGAGAAGGGCTATGAATGACACACCCTTAGATGCATTTTTATATACAGGTGGGTACAAGGTCACAGACTTTGTGTGCACCTTCAGACTTTGGTTGAGTAGCTGTGTTTGATTTGCTGAGGATAACAAGACAGTAAAAGACTTGGGGTGGCATCAAGCAAAATATAATTTAGTATGATCAGAAAATCATATGCCTAATATTCATGTGGAGATAAATCTACACTGCATACAAATTTCACTCATACACATGGGACTCCTTCACTATTTCCCATGGCATAATAGTTCTCAGGGGTCACAAGTCATGCCATAAGTAAAGTGAAAAGGGAGCAAACTATTTCATCTGAAAAAAAAATGCACAGGTAAGTAATGCTTTATACTCATTTCAAGATATTTGCCCATACTCTAAGTTCCACCTATAAATGTTTCATACAGAATTCATAATTAAATGGAGGTGGGGAGTGGTCTTTAGGAAAATCTCAGAGAAGATAACAATTTAGAGTAAGCTACGTGAGAATTCTGTGGTCAGGGCATATGTATCCTCCTTCCACATTCCATGTTAATTAACATCTCACGCGGACCTTATTATGGATTTGACCTCCTGCCCTTTGGTCATCTCCACCTTTCTTTCGAAAGATATGATGGAAGTATCCTATAATAACCATGCAAGCATTCAGGCCAGTGCTTCTTCCTTGGGGGGAAATAAAATCCCTCTTAACATACATGTCACATGTATCATATTCTATATTTTGTAAGAGGAGGATCCTATCCTGAAGCATTTTGGTTACAATCCAATTTTCACATGAGTATAATACACTGAAATTACCAGTTGCTATGCATCCTGTCTGCCAGCCACAGAGATACACAATATTCTACAGAAACAGAAACAAATCTGCAAAAAAATTCATTTGTAGCTTCAGCATTTCTGAGGCCACTTACTAAGTCCATTTTTGATGGACAACAGAAGCACCTAGCCCACCTTTAATAATTTATTACTTTTAAAGAGGTTTAAAGAGAGTCTTGAAAAGTAACCTGATAGTTGAATCTGAAGGCAGCTGTGGCTTCCCACTTCCTGCGCACATAATTCAACAGAAATTCATTTGTTAAAGTGACCTTCATCACACTTGACATTTTACTAATTTGTCTCATTTCTAAGTTATCAGAGACAAGATCTTGGCTCTGAAGAGGAAAATAAAATAATATAATAACACCCTGGGTAGGTAGAGTATCTTTTATCAACGATCTCAAAACACCTGGCAAGCATTAATTACTTCTCCAAACATGTGAAGAGGTAGATGTGGTTGTGACCATTTCATCATGCTAATGAGGAAGCAGATGATGGGTCAGGGATAGGTGACTTAAGATAAACTACTCAGCCTTGATGAGGTCTGTACTAGAAAGGAAGAAAAATTACCAACTTCAAGGCACAACATGTTGGCTGCTTGCCTACCTTGATTCATCAGCTGGAGGCATCCCTGTTCTGGCTCAACTACGACCAACTATTCATGTTTCTTCCTTGCCTGGCCATCTCTATTCTCATCACTAGCTAGCATAGCTTCTATTTTCAGACAATTTTCTTCAAGCTGAGCATTGAAAACTGGGATTCCTGGTTACCAAATAAAAGGGGACCAAGAGACAATTAGGTATCACACATTGCTTAGGCCTCCAGAGGATTTGTTGAAGTGATAGTTTGAGTTGTCAACTTGAGGCTATGTCAAGCCTGACTCAAATTTTAATGAGTTGTTCTATGAGAAGATGCTATCTGGTCCTAGGGTATTTCAATATGTTGGATGAAGAATTTCTCATTTTTGCCTTTCTTGGTGAACATTATACCCCACAGTGGGCAAAGCCCTGTATTCACTAGGTAGGTTCATGGCAGCCTGTCCTTTTTCTCCCTCATCTCTTTAAGAATTTTTCAGTAAAATACTCCGTTGAAGATTGACATCAGAGCCAGGACAAAGCTACCTCATACAAAGCTATGGAGATAGCCTTATCAAGGAAAGTTCTAGAAGCTCCCCATCTGTCAGAGTCCCTGAGATGGCAACATGTCCCCTTCCAGTATTAATATATCAAACATTTAACAAACGCAAACCCATTTATCATTTTGGTTATTCCTGCTTCTCTCTCTCCCAGCTGGCCTTCTTCAAGTAGGCAATGAGCAAAAGAAAAGATTAGACCTAAAACAATGACAGCCACTGTGGAGTAAAATGTGGATCACAAAATAAAATCGTGATAAGTTAATTCCATTTAACGTCACTAGAGAGAAAGGTTACTCACAGCAGAGGGAAAAAAAATCTTTTTTTCCATTGACCCACTCAAAAGCAGCCATGATGTCACCAGGACTGGCTATCTGGTGAGCTTCCCCGGAATAGCGGCCTCTGGAATTTAGCAATTAGAGGAAGGGGCCAGAGGAGGTTTTAAAATAGACCTGGATGGTGGTGAGCCTGGTTTGCAGATCTGCTGGCTGCGTAGCCCATGGCCCGCTGGGAACTGCAGTGCTGATGTGTTTTACTTTTCTATTTCAAGCCTGTGACTCACATTACAAATATTGACTTCTATTTCTCTATTAGCATCAGGGTTTTTTTTTTTCTTGAATCCTCTGAATTGACATTGACTATAACTTTGGTTAATATTAAACCTCTTGGGTCAACACATTTTTATAGCCGTGAGCTGCAACCACATTGAGTAGGGATTGGCAAGAGGTGGTTCAACCAGGAGCAGGACAGGAGAAGTCTCTTCCAGTCCCATAGCCTGCCCACTCACTGCCCTCCTCCCAACTCCTGCTGCTCACCTTTCCAAAGCAACAGTGGCATCAGGAAAACCCTTCCATGGCTCCATACTCCTGAAGGAGGAAGGCCTGAAGTGCACCTACCCAGGTACACCAGGGCTTGAAAAACTTCCCCCTTACAGACCTCGAATATTTCACCAAACAACCAACGAACCCACCTACCACCTTCCCTGAATTCACTCTACCCTTCTTAGGGCACACAAGTAAACTGACATGTAAGCAAAATTTCACCCACCTTTTCCGGCCTCCTCTGTCGCAGGCTCTGATACACTCATCTTTATACCCTCTCTATACCTAGCACTCCAACCAGGCCCATGAGAGATACTGAATAAACATTTGCTGAGCTGAATTCCATCTCGGGTTGGTTTGTTTCCTTTAGGCACATGATTACTAGTCATATGAAGTAGTTAAAACAGCCATACAGCAATCAGCTGAAGCAATGTGTCTTAGGGAAACTGAGTGGGTTGTGCTAATGTCCAGCATTTCAAAAGAAAGCACACACTAGTAGAATTTTTATCCTATGTGGGATAACGAACTAAATTATTTACAGTTACAAATAAACAGAAAATGTAAGTCAGAGGAAGCCATAAAAATGGGGACACACAGGGAGCAAGACAGCTTCGCTGTCCTCCAACCAAGTCTGCTGGGGAAAACACACACCAGCACCAGGAGGACTGGAGATGCAGCTTCCTTCCCTTTGTACAGCTTCAGCTGTGTGATGACATGGCAAGGAGAAAGCAGCGGAAAGGTAGGGAGAGGAACTGAAAGGCAGGAAGGATTTTAAAAGAAGGGAAAGCAAGCTCAGAACTGAATATCTCCCTAAACAGAAAAACAATCCCTTGACAATGTCAGATGACTTTGACCTCTCTGCTTCACAGAACTGGAAACAGCCAGATAAAGCCTTATCCCTTTGTTTACAGAGAAGGAAATAGAAGGCCAGGGAAGCTAAATTGTTTCTCTTCCTAAGGGGACAAGCTCCTTAACAGAAAGCAGGATTTCAGGCATGCTGGTTTGATATCCTAATCAAATTAGCTTGAAATCCTCCACATATGCTGTTGATGGAGTCCTTCCAGTCAACAAGTGTCCATCAACCTCCCAGATCAGTGTTTGCGAATGTTTTTGGTGCTGAGGATGCAGAAAGGAATTTTTTTTATTGAGTTAAAATAAATCTAAGGATATAAAATAATCTTTTAATTTTGAAGGATGGGAGAAGGGGGGTATTGGACCGAATGACTCTAAATTAGTTCATAGTATATCATCACCAATGTTTGACAAGACTTCACATCTTTCAAAAGTTTGATACTTCTTGTTTATATATTACTAGCTATACCCACTTATTGACATCTGCACAAATGTGGCCATGATTGGTTTCCTTGATCTGCAATTTATTCTTAGAGGATTGTTAACTAATTGTCAGTTGCCAGCCTGTGGGCCTCTTTGATAACGTGGTCTAAGTATATACAGGTGTGGGAAGACCTGGGCAAGCCCTGATTAATCTCCTGGCCAGCTTCACGTTTTCACAATAACAATAGTTGGTCAATTTGCAATTTGGGCCTTCCATTGGCTGTTTTTTTGTTTGTTTGTTTGTTTTGTTTTGTTTTGTTTTGTTTTGTTTATCCTGAAATGCAAACACTACTTGACAGTCCACCTTTCTAGAAAGCCTGTGAGAGTTTAGTCAGTTTCCACATGGTGTTTACTAACAGACAAACGAGGGACTTACATTTCCAATGGATCATGTCCCCGTGGATGCCGCAAGTCCATATCTTCTTGTTGCTGAGACTTAATGCAAACAGCACTGAATTAATAAAAATATCCCTCAAAAGGAAAGCAATAACACTTCTCATATGGCTCATTTTCAATGTCAATAGACAGGCTTGCTTCTTCCAAAGGAGCGCTTCAAAAAGGAGAAACGACTGGAGAAACAAAATACAAATCAGCCATGCATTTTACTATAAGACTGAAAGGAAAACAGATATTACAGAAATAAACTCTCCCATCCATTTGTGCATTCTCCCAAGGCAAATGGACTAGTCCATCTTCCTCTTTCCATAAAGGCAACTATAGTACATTTATAATATAAGGAATTTTTGCCCTTTGGTGCTAGGGAGTGAACTCTAGGCCTTGTGCCTATGAAACACACACTTACCCTGAGCTGTATCCCAGCCCATTTGTGATAGAGCTGAACAAATACTTACATGTGTTAGGAACCTAGTCTGAGATGTGAATAGGCCATCCATTAGAAAGAATGAGGTCTTCATCTTGCTGTAGACTTTCCATGGTTAGCACATCTTCATGGGCCCTGGCTTACAGTATAGTTTACAATGCAATGCCCAAGGCAGTTTTTTTTTTCATTTTAAATAAATCAATAGTAATAATTAATAGCAAAATCAATAATTCTCATTGTGAGCCTACTGTCAGAATTTTCCAAGCATCATTCCTTGATCCTGCAAACGATTTCACTGGGTATCAACCACTGGCTTTTATTATTTCAAAGATGCGAATAATAATAATTTCTACACATTGATCCAAAGTAGAATGAGTGACGGGCCAGAGTTGTTTGCGTCTTTCAAAAATCAACTTGGTACTTAGCCCTTTGGATTTAAATATGCTTTACTTCCCAGGACACAATATAGACCAGAGGAGATGAGTTCACAGCATCATGCTGGCTAATCTGAAGTCAGCTGTTAAAGACAGAGCAAAGTGATGCAGTGTGGGCCCCTGTGGGCCTCACCCGGTAGCTGCGATTTAGTGTGATCAGGAGATGCTGGCTGGTGGAGAAAAGGCTGCTTCTTCCCTGCTAAAGGGATTTCTGAAACATTCTAAACCTCTGTTCCTAAGGGCAGTTGGCCTTCGAGGTGCCAAGAAGCAGAGCCTTCCTCTGGGCTCAGGACATCTATCTACTAATGCCAGCAATTTCAAGGCTGCTGGAAAGCCTTGACAAATTTTCGCTTACAAACAGTGCAATTAGCCCCCAATCTATGTAGGACTGTATGCTCAGCTTCCCTTTCCTGATCTCTCTCTGCTCACAAGACCCACAGGCCAAAAATACACCCTCCTTACCACCAACAAGGCCACAAAGCCCGTCATAGGGACTGCCCTCTGAATGCCCTTCCCGTTCTGCTGCCTTTGCTATCCGAAGTTTCTTTCCTGTTGGGTTTTCTAGCTTAACAGTTAGCATAGGCAAAGTGTCCGGAGAGAAACTGTGTCCCATGAGCTTCCCGTGCACCATCTGTGGGAACTCCCACCTCACATACTGAATGGCCTCCCTGCCTCGGTTTGTGCCACCTTAAACCCTACACTTAATTCTCCTGTGGAAGACTTGAGTTTTCTTTCCAAGGTTCCAGGGCAGTTGCTCCGACCCAAATATACCTCAGGTCCCTAGCCTTGCTCCCCTTTTGTTGCATGCACACTTTATCTAAAGCATACCCATTGTGCTGTTTCTAATTCTAGCTAGACCATGCATGGAAATTCATCAAATTGAAGCATCCGCGCTAATGGAACTCTTGTCTTCCAGGAGACTGCCTTAACCTAGTGTGAAAGGACACATTTTCAAAGGTTCTTCAAGACCTACAAAAGTAAAAATTTCAACGTAGTGCAAAGCCTGGGGCCAAGTCTGTTAGGAACCCCTCCTTGTGACACCATCAGGCAGACTTCTGTGAACTCTGATTCTGTTTCCCACAGCTCAGCCTTTCCTGCTGCCTTCTGCTCTGCTGCGTGGCCTTTTTGTGGCCCTCTGGAAGGACTTGATAAACCATTGACCTCAATTATTAAGTGTGGGGTAGCAACAATATTAAACCTGACTCTTGGTTCCCTGTTGAGCTATCATGTGTCTCTCAGTAACATGGTAGAAACCTTTTCCTCACCCCATGTCCTTCCTATTACCCTGCAGCATGTCCTGAGCCCTCTCAAGCAACCCTAGAAATTCAATCCCAGTCTCTCAGGACTGAAATGGTTGGACACCTGTGCCGGTGGTTGCAGGTCAACACTTCATCAACACGGTCCTTCCTTCCTGAGCAGTCTGATGGTCACCCCAGGTCAACGGGGTTATTCTGTCTCGATCCGTCACTAATCATTTCTGATTCCTGGGAAGCAGAGTTGGTCACAGTCTTACCAAAGGAAGCTGAGTCATCCCGAGCAAAAGGCTGCTTTTGTATTTTGCTTTGGTTTTCTTTTTTTTCTTTTTCTTTCTTTCTTTTTTATTTTTTATTTTATTTTATTTTATTTTACAAAACCAAGATTTAGGGAAATTTGGATATGATAGGAAGCATCTTCCCTCTTAACCAGAAGAGTCTGCAATATCTAGGATACCTGGTTCTCCTTGAGACAGCCAAAAGGATATCGAGGAGAAACTCCACCCACAATTATAATAGTCATATGAGCAGGTCTGTAGCACAGCTATTTTCATTTAATCGAAATATTCCCTGTTAGAGGAAAAAGGGAGACTCCTGTTACTAAGGATATACATAAGACTGGGGGAGCTCAGGAGGATACAAGATTCACAAGGACCCTCCCAAGGGTATGGAGGCAGTAACCATTTGTGGTGAGGAAATTCTCCAGTGGCGTGGCCTGTGAGACACTTGTGCTCCTATGAGTAATCTCAATAAACTCGGGGTTCACCAAGTTACACTTGGGTGGAATCATTCCTTTGGTGTGTCATTGGTACTCTTCCTGGAGTGATTAAATATTTGCTAGGAGAAATCATGCAAAATGATTTTATGCATACAGTTAGCAAACACTGTGTAACATGCATGTCTTCCATATTGTTCTCATTCTAGAGGTGAAAAGATATAGGCAGAGGCAGAGTATGTTGCTAAATGTTCACAACTGACTTTCCAGGCAAAGAGAAGCAGTCCTGTGGCCAGTTTTTGCAGAAGTGGAAATGTCATTACATCTAGGAGATTTTAAACTGCCAGTAGTCAGTGAGCACAGAACTGAAGGGAGAACACAGGGTCTTTTATCAAACAAATTCCAGCCTACTACTAGGTCCAGAGGTGGCCACCTCCTCAATGTCACAGAGTTTGTGTCTTCTATAACTGAATTCTGAACACAGGGCAGACAAGCTCCAAAAATCTACCCACTACTAAAGCACAGCTAGTGCCAGCTAGAAAGGGTCTCCTCTGAATAACAGGCTGTTTGAAATGTTTATCCTAATTAATCAGGTAATTTCACAGTTAATGACAGTGGTATATTTTGACACAGAACAAATGACCTTTCAAGTTATTTTTGGATCCCTGTATCTTAGACAGCACCTGCACACTAGAGGTCTCAGTAGAACTTGGCTTAGTTGAATAGATTTCTATTAAAGAGATACAAGATACTGAGTGAAGTCCCAGGAAGACTAAGGATCAGTATTTTGGGGATGAGACTAGTTTGAAGTGGGAATGGGGAAGAGACATCTTCAAAGAATAGCGATTGGTAGATGGGCTTCTTGCAACAGCAACTTGCCCTTTGCCTTTTCTTGTGGGCTGCTCTTGGTACCCAAAACTCTTAAGTGCCTCATGGTTAGGACACCCACCCCGCCTATTAAGAACTTGTTTCCCTTCTTTGCTGCATTAGGCTGCCAGTGAGTCACTCTAGTTTGGCTTTCAAGTACCAGGTAGAAATGGGAGAGGCGGGGCACCCTTTGCAGATCGATTGCTGCAGCTTCTTGAGGTGAGAACCCAGGATGACTGAGGTCTCATCACATTGCATCTAGATCAAGGGACCAATTTTCAGTTTCTCCAAATGAATACTTCTAGACTCTTTCTGTCATAATACCAAACTGGCTTTCCTTGGAGGTGGAAGAAGGTAATTGGAAGACATTTTTTTTAAGACATAAAATATAGTGAGATAACAACCATGATATGATGCTGGTTTAAAAAAAAAAAAAAGATCTTCAGCTTGGTATGGTGTCCATGTGTGAAGTCCCAGAACTAGGAAGGGAGCCTGTCTTCCAAAAACAGACAAACTCAAACAAAACCTAAATGTTCATCTAGGTCACATGTGGCAATTGTATATGACCTGCATTCAACCCTGAGAAGGCAGTTTTAATCTATTTTCAAAGTCAGAGACCCTCAGTGTGCCTTCTGTCTCAACAAGAAGTACTAGCACTGTCTGACTGTTTCAATGAAAAGACAGCTTGCGTCCAGAGGAAAGCAGGGTGGAGGAAGGCCTTGGGAAGCATGGACCACCAGGTCTAGCAGTGATGGGGGAACCACCATGACTAGCAGCGGTGGGGAGCTTCTTCACCCTTGTCTACACTGCCCAGCAATTCAGAAGTGACTGCAGCAAGGTGAAGAAGCCACTGATTACTGACCGCATGGCCATTCTCAAGGAGCCCGTTTCCTGTCGAACCTGAAATCCACAGGAAAGGATGTGGGGTCCCAGTACGCCCGTCCTGTTGCCATCCGCTGGAAGCAACGGGGAAAGGAAGCAGTGGTCAGAAGTTAGCTTTGACACAAGGCAGGGCAAGGAGTGGTGAAGGCCGTGTTAGAAGAACAGAGATCCACCAGTGCAGGATGGGTATCTCCCGAGCTTTCACGGTGAGTGCTTGGTAGACTCTGGGGAAAATACAAGCATTATGGTGCAGAAGGAACAGATAGAGACCAGAATCTGGGTGGCCTTGAACTAGCCACTTCTGTGCCTTCGGTCAGGGTATTTTCACCACTCAAATGGGATATAAGACTTAATTAACCAGGAGAGTCTTCTACTTGAATACTTAGAATTGTTTTTTGAATTTTATTTAAAACTTTTTTATACACTCTATTTTGATCATATGTTCCCCTTCCCCCAGCTCCTTCCAGATCCTCCTTTCTCTCTCTACTCACTTTGTATTCTTTTTCTCTCCCTCTTTCTCAAAAAACAAATCATGAAAAAGAAAGAAAATCAAAACAGACAAACTAAAAAAAGAAAATCAATGAAAAAAATTCAAAACAAAACAAATAGTATGCACATACACACATGAGGAAAGGGATATGGAGTCTGTTTTGTGTTGGTCAACTACTCCTAGGCACGGGGCCTTCCCAGGAGTGTGGTTGATATACTCATTGACACTCCATTGGAGAAAACAGATTCTCACCTTCCCAGCAGGCATCAATTGCAAATAGCTTCTTGATTAGGGGGTGGGAATTAGGTCCAGTTTTCCTTCTCAGTGCTGGAATTCTGTCTGGTATGAACCCATGCAAGTCCTGTGCATGCTGTGAGCTCATAGGTGCATCAGTCCTGCTGTGTCTGAAAGACATGATTTCCTTGGACTCATTCACTACCTCTGCTCTTACAGTCTTTCCTTCTCTTCTGCATAGATCCCTGAGCTGTGAGGAGAGGGGTTTGATGAAGACATCCCATTTAGAGCTGAGTGCTCCAAAGTCTCTCATTCTCTGCACACTGTCCAGTTGCAAACCTCTCTGTTAATTATCATATATTGTAAGAAGAAGCTTCTCTGATGAGGCCTGAGTGAAGCACTGATCCATGGAAACAGCAGTGTGTCATTAGGATTCATTTTATTGCTACGTTTCTTTAGCAGAATAATAATAATAGGTTTACCTCTAGGACTATAATTTACCTAGTCCCAGGTTCTTGGCCACTTCAGCAGTGGCAGGCATGGGTTAAGTCATATGGATTGTGCCTTAAACCCAATCAAAAGGTGGTTGGTTCTCCCATAACATTTGTGCCACTATTACAGCAGTGTGCCTCGAAGGCAAGTCCCTGTTGTAGGTTTTAGGGCTTGTAGCTGGGTGAAATTGATGATTACATTTCTCCTCCAGTAGACTACAAAATGCCTTCCACTGGGAGCACTAGTCAATGGGGGTGAAACTTCTATTTGGGCACCAGCTCAATTTCTCTATGTTTGATGACATAAGTTAGTGGTGTCTTTAGGAATCTGGTCTTAACATCAGGTTGCTGAGAAGAACCAATAAACAACAAGATGTAACCCATTCCGGGCAATGGACGTTTTACGTTGGTGACATAAGGTGTCTAGTGGGGACATTGTCTCCCTCATTTCATAGTGACTCTATTTAAATCCCTTTCATATACATACATATATTTCAGGAAATTTCTAGAGTAGTAGGTTTCTATATAGATTTTCAAGATGCTGTAGCACTAGTTATTCCTCTCTGTATACCCTTCTTTACCCTGCCCTCCCAATCACCCCCCCCATATAATCCTCCTACTAGTTTCCTCTCTATCTCTTTATAATACTATACTTTATTTCCTCTTCCTTGGAAGAATCCCCCTTTCCCACGGTCTCTTACTAACTACATAACCACTGTAGTTATTATAAATGAAACACATACACATATCTAAAGCTTAAAAGCCAACATCCACAGGTAATATTTGTCTTTTTGGGTTCTGGGATACTACACTCAGGATGATTGTTTCTAGCTCCGTCCATTTACCTGTAAATTTCATAATTTCATTTTCTTAACAGCTGTATAATATTGCATTGAGCAAATGTACCATGTCATTATCTATTCATCAGTTAATGGATGTCTAGGCTGTTTCCAATTTCTGGCTATTATGAATATAGCAGCAATGAACATAGTTTAGCAAGTATATCTGTAGTAAGATGTAGTATATTCTCAAAAGTAGTATAGCTGGATCTTGTGGTAGGACAATTTTCAGCTTTTTAAGGAATCTCCACACCAATTTCCACAGGAATTATACAAATAGTTTGCATTCCCATCGGCAATGAATGCGCACTTCCTTTTCTCTACATTCTCACTGGCATGCGTTGTCTGCCATTTGTTTGATTGATCTTGCCCACTCTGGCTGTGGTAAGATGAAACCTCAAAGTAGTTTTAATTTGCATATGGATAGCAGTAAACATAATCTACCACATAAGCAGACAAAAAGTACATGATCATCTCATTAGATACAGAAAAGGCATTTAATAAAATTCAACACCCCTTCATGATAAAAGTCCTGGGGAGACTAGGGATACAAGGGACTTACCTCAGCATAATTTACAGCAAGCCCACAGACACATAATACTAAATGGAGAGAAACTCAAAGTGTTTCTACTATAATCAGGATTAAGACAAGGTTGTCCACGCTCTCCATAGCTAATTAATATAGTACTTGAAGTCTTAACTAGAGAAATAAGACAACCAAAGGAGATCAAGGGGATTCAAATAGGAAAGGAAGAAGGCAAAGTATCCTTATTTGCAGATGGTCTGATTTTATACACGAAACATACTAAAGATACCACCAGGGAACTTTTATAACTGAGAAATACTTTCAGCAAAGTATGAGGACACAAAATTAACACATGAAAGTCAGTAGCCTTCCTATTTACAAATCACAAACATACTGAGAAAGAAACAGGGGAAACAGTACCTTTCATAATAATATAATCTTGGGGTAACTCTAACCAAAAAAGTGAAAGACTTGTATAATGAAAACTTTAAGATTGAAGGAGACACCAGAAAATGGAAATATCTCCCATGCTCATGGATCAGTAAGATTAATATTATCAAAATGGCCATTCTACCAGAAGCAGTCCTCATCAAAATTCCAACACAAAATTTTAAAAAACAATCTTCAACTCATATGGAAACATAAAACCCCCAGAATAGTTCAAATAATCCTGAATAATGAAAGAACTGCTGGAAGTACCACCATCTCGGACTTCAAGTTGATTTTATCACAGAGGTAGAGTAATAAAAAGCATCGTGGTAGTGGCATAAAAACAGACACTTTGACGAGTGGGATAAACTTGAAGAACCGGACATAAGTCCACAAAACTATAGACACATGATTTTTTTACAAAGAAGAAAAAAAATGCACACTGAAGAAAGAACACATCTTCAGTCAATGGTGCTGGTCAAACTTGAGGGCTGCACGCAGAAGAATGAGATAGATACGAATTTATCACCCTCTACAAAACTTAATTCCAAATGGATCAAGGACCTCCACGTAAGACCAGATATCCTGAATCTGACAGAAGAGAAAGTAGGGAATATGCTTGAATGCATTGGCACTGGGAAGAACTTTCTGAATGGGACGCCGATAGCACAGCCACAAGGAACAGTTAGTAAATGGGACCTCATGAAACTGAAAAGCTTCTGTAAGGCAAAGGGCACCAGCATTTGAGCAAAATGGCAGCCAAAGAATGAGAAATTATTATTATTGTTATTGTTATTATTATTATTTACCAATCATACATCTGTGAGAGGGTTAGTATATAGAATATCTAAAGAACTAAAATAATTGAATGTAAAGAAAACAAATTAACCAGTTAAAAATGGGGTAAAGAACTAAACAGAGAGTTGGGACAAGATGAAACACAAATGGCTGAAAAACACTTAAAATTAAAAATACAGTTTTTTATTTTCCCCAAATAATACACATATAACATATCTGGTTAAAACTGAAATCAATCTCTCTCTTTTATCTTAACAAAAATAAGACATATTATATATGAAACAACAAAGTGAACCAGAGTGATAGTTTCTGAGTCATCACATGGTAGCATAAAGAAAAGGACACAGGAGTGAGAATTCATGCTACCTAGGAACTACTCCTAAATAGCTCAGGGTATGTATGTTGGTGGGGGTGGGGGGAGGGAGTGGAAGTGGGGCTGTCTCAGGTAACAGAGGCATCATCTCTGTGTCTAAGCAGGGCACAGGACTGCAGAGAGTTCACAGGGCTGGCAGTTTATGCCATGCTGGTGGATAAATGTCCACATGTCTTAAGGTTACTGTTGTTATGATGAAACCTGTAATCAAAAGCAAGTTGGGGAGGAAAGGGTTTATTTGACTTATACTTCCATATCATAGTCTATCACTGAAGGAATTTAAGACAGGAACTTCAAAGCAGTGCAGGAACCTGGAGGTAGGAGCTGATGCAGAAATCATGGAGGGGTGCTGTTTACTGGCTTGCTCCTCGTGGCTTGCTCAGCCTGCTTTCTTATAGAACCAAGGACCACCAGACCAGGCATGGCACCACTCACAATGGGGTGGTCCCTCCCCCATCAATCACTAATTTAAAAAATGCCTTACAGCCGGATCTTACGAGGTTTCCTCCTTTCAGATAGCTCTAGCTTGTGTCAAGTTGCCATAAAACTAGCCATCATACCAAATATCAGGATACATAAATCCCTGCAACCATATATACATGTATAAGACATGTATCACACACACACACATATATACATATATATATATACATGTACATACATAATACCTAAACACACAAACATTGGACATTTGTACACCCATATGTACAAATAAGCACATACACATAAGCACACATAAGTACATTCATACTTATGACATATATACAGTCATAGGGCACATATTAAATCTGTGTAACACTTTGTGCCATGCCATGATTTCCTAATTTTTTTTAGAAGGTAAACAGGGTCTTACAGAAGCCTTGAGGAATGTCCAAGATCTGGAAGTAGTGTCTTTGTTTAGCCACTTGGGCAATGTATTTTACACTGAACAATTTAAAGGAGACAGACAGACATTGCTGGAAAAGCCTGTACATCACATGCAGGGAAAGTTTGTAGAGAAGCCGTGGAAACCTATTAAGGAAAAATTTCTTCTGGTCAAGAGAATAGAATCTCTGACCTGGGTGAGGACCTAACAGTCTAGCTGGGCTGGGTTAATCATGCGACCAAGGGACCACCCCTCAGGAAAGAGGGACCACCCTTAGGAAGATTGGCTTACTTTGAGCTATGCTAAAGAAAAGGATAATGATTCATTAAGTAAGATGCTATACTTTTCCTACCCAGAATTCCTGCCCCTTGAGTAGTCCTTACAAGCTGCCATGAGGCTGCCATGATGTTTGTTGGATCTGTTCACCTTTCTTGGTGGTACAAGCTTTCCTTTTTTCTTTTGGATGCTGGCCAGGAAATAAGAATGTTCTTTCTCTAAAGTGTCCCCTTACCTCTTGCCATGTAGCTGACTGGCACCAAATGATAGACCTCCATACTGAACTCAAAAGGCATGTCTTTTCCTCCCTTTTCTCCTCCATTCTCCTTCTGCCAGCTACTGAGATCAACAGCTTGCCTGCCTTGGGGTGTTTCTCTTTTTAAATTCTAATAAAATTGTCAGTGAGCTTCCATATGAGTCATTTCTTAAATTCGTTCATTAATGAGACTGAGAACCCCAAGAAAGGACCCAGATTTCCTCAGTCAGTCTGTGTCAATTTATGTTCTAAAGTGGTATTATTCATTACAGAACTTATGTAAATGACAGTAATGGTGGCTGGCACTTGGAATGTGGTGGGATCACCAGACATCTGGAACCAATATTTTCCCATATACTTTCCTTCTAAAGGAATGACAATTGCCATTCTTACAGTCACATTCTCTGAGAGGAGCAGTTAAAAGACAGAAGTCATTGGATTGAATGATGTCTTGCACATAGACAACCATGTCCCTGAATATTCTTCCTGGCAGGCCCACCATGAATGACTCTTGTCCTCCTGAAATTACCTACAGGGAGTTCCTAACTCAGGAATGGTTCCCCACAGCTGGGCTCAGTCAGAGTTCTGATCCCCACCTGTGCTGGGATGCTAGCGCTCCAGAAGTAACCCTTAGCTCATGAGCTAGGGGAGGGAAAGGAAGAGACACCCAGGCCCTTTGGTCCTAACCAAGGCAGTTCTGCTCAGTTTGCTTATTCATAGCCCAACTGTCCATCCACGGCTTCCCTTTGCTTTCTCACCAAATTTTCTCACACTAATCTTTGCCGAAAGACCACTTTGGAAGAAGGCAGAGGATTCCAATGTCTATATGCAAATTAGAAAAAGATGCTGCCTCCTCCTCCTCCTCCTCCTCCAGGCTGTTTTGCAAATGTTGGGCATGGACTTGAATCCCAATGCCTTTCTACTTCATTAGACCCTTTGTGCTGTGCACAACCTCCACCACTGCCCATACAGACACTAGCGCCACCAACCTCATTTACTTCATGCAAAAATGAAATGAGCGAATGTGTTTGAGAACACCTAACCTATAGTTTGTATCACAGAGATCCTTTCCTCCTTTCTTAATACCCTGTTACTACTTTGTCTCTTCATCCTTGTGAGGGACTTTGTGCAAAATGTGTTAGGAATGCTGATACCATGTTTCCATCACAATAATAAAAATTGATCACACATTACATACTAAGAATGATACAGTAGAAAGTTCAAGTCTCCATTTTCTCCTTACAACTCCGAAGTTTGATTGGGTGAATGTGTTTGTGGCTTGCTTCAAGCACTAAGAATGTGCTCAGGTAGCCAGGGAAAAGACTCCTGGGATGACGATGCCCACTGCCTCGGAGAGAAAGCCTGGCCTGCACCTGCAGCTGCTGTGGCGCCTCCCGCCACCCTCCCCCCTCCCCCAGAGGATGCCAGCCTCCTAGAAGCTGAAGGGAAAGATCACATGAGGACAAGGAGCTTTATCTGCGCTGGTCTCCCAACTCACCTGCTTTACCTGATTTGATTTGTTAACTCAGTGAAACAAGTGTTTTGGCTAACATTTTGTCCCCAAATCAACCACATACTTGGACAGCATAGAAACACAGGCATTCTGTGACATAAGATCAGGGAACTGTGGTTCCAAGCTGGTATGTGTTGAGGAGTCATGGTAAGAAGGTAATTTAAAGTTTGCGCTCATTTGGAGGTGGGGGATGATGTTTAAGCCTCTTATAGTTGAGCTTGGGGAGAAAATTGACTGCTTGTCCTGGGTCCATCCCCCTGCAATGTGTTGCTGTTTGCGTATCTGTTTAAAATCTAGGAAAACCTGATGTCTGTCAAAAACAAAACAAGACAAAAATGTCTGCTTTTCATTCTGTTGCTTTCAGGGTTTTAGCCTTCACAAGCTGTATCTGTTCTCTCTGCAGAGGTGAGAACCCGAAAGTGGCCTCCACTGGGTAACAGGGAAGCCTAGGTGGGGGTGTTGCTGTGGGAGACCATGAGGCCAGACAGCGGTTGCAGAGAGTTCTTCTGAGGATGAGTGATTGATGAGTGCAAGCTCACAGGCCCAGGAGTAAATGAGTCAGCCACAGGCACAGGAGCAATGAAACGGGGGTATTCTCTTGAACGCGTGCTTATTTTGGGACAGTGTGATGCTCTTCTCAGAGGGAGCAAATAAAGTGTTCGTGGAGGAGACGGGCTTACGTAACTCATTTCTAAAACAAGTGGATGAGGTCATCGAGGGAATCAACAGCTTAATTAAAGAAGTCAAACAGAATGGATGTAAACACAGCTGGCCCTCTTTCAATGTGGACTAATGCTCTCCTGAGCTTTACTACTTGTAAGCTGTGTGGATGTGAGTAAGCATTATGGGCCTCAGTTTCTTTGAATATAAATGTAAAGGTTGTTCAAGGCAATGCCCTAGGCATTCTCCAAATCTAACATTCCTTAATTCTACCATCAATTAGCACTTCAGCAATGACTGTAATAACAATAGCAGCTAATATATAAGCCCCCAGGAGGATCTTTAAAAGATTATATCAAGACACATGATGTCAACAACTCCAAAGGAGGAGACCTGCTCATTCTTGGCACTGTGGTTTTTATGTGTTAGCCTGTGGTGTCTAGCCAGGACACTGTTGACCCATTATAGAATAGTTACATTTTCTCTCTCTCTGTCTCTCTCTCTGTCTCTCTCTCTCTCTCTCTCTCTCTCTCTATATATATATATATATGTGTGTGTGTGTGTGTGTGTGTGTTATATGTGTGTATGTATATATGAATAGATACATATATAGGTATCTATGCATATGTACATATATGCAAATGTGTATAGACTTATACATGCATAAACACACACATACATATATTGAATATTGAAGCTTCTTCAGTAGTAGGCAGGTTCCCATTGGCTCCCATGGGTCTTTGGAGTTATTTATTTCTGCTTTCATATTTATTCCCCACCTCCTCTACCCTGTCCTTCCACCATCCACTCCAATTTAACCCTTCCTCTTTCAGATTTTTGGTAATTGAGGTCCCATACACCCTCAAAAGTTACAGGCTATTGACAAAGATATTGGTTACCATTCAGAATTTAATGTTAAGACCCTATTGATAAAGACACCACATACTTGAGTCATAGAATATGGAGAGATCAAGCTAGTACTGACCTAGAAGCGTTACCCCTTTGAACTAGCCTTCAAAGTACTAGTAGGTGATATGGGAGAGGAGAAAAGTAATTATAAATCTTACCTATCTATAATAAGAATTGGCCTGGCAAGACATACTCACTAGTGCAATAGTGTCAGGAACATCATGGTAGTAACCAAGCACTTCCTGACTTAAATCCTGCTTTGCAAGACAAAATCCATGCCTGGTACCATTGTTGGGCCAAGAACCCATGGTAGACAGGTCCTAGCCCCTAGGGGAGAACCTACTACTACTATTCTGCTAATTGAACATATCTTTATACCCTAATGACTTATCTGTATACCCATAGAGAATGACTCTTTCAATTCTCATCAGAGAAATGTCTATTTGCAGTAAATAGTGATTAATAGAAAGGCCAATAACCAGCCAAGGTGCAGAAAGTAAGAAACTGTAGAATGCTCAGACCAAAATGAAATATCTATGTTTCATGTTCCCTCTCTTTCCAGGGCTCAGAGATCACTGCAGAAGAGGGGATGGGAAAGACTGTTAAGAGCCAGAAATGGTGAGCAATATAAGAAAGCGTTTCCGGCCATCTTCACATATGACCTCACCATGGCTATGACAGGATGTGTAAGTCCCTTGAAAGCTCAAGCCAGACCAAATCATAACATGAAGAGGGAAGGTAGACATTAAGTCCCACCCCTAGCTGAGGAGCTGCTACCAATTGGTAGCTGCTGGGAGGGGAAGACTCAGTTTCTGTGAATGTCTCCACTGGGAAGTAGAACATGCTGTAGGAAAGGCCAGACATCTCATGGATATGGACTGCACAAATCGTATTCAAAGGTGAAAAAAAAGGACACAAAGTTGAGTAGATAGGGAAGGGATCTGGGAAAAGTTGGAGGAGGGGATTAATATGGTCAAAGCTCATTGTTTGAAATTACCAAAGAATTAATTTTTTAAAATGATGTCATTGTTTCCTTCAAGCAACTTCAGGATAAAGGTTGGACTAGCAAGGAGTTGGATTGGTTGGTGCCTCTGTGGGAAAGGAGTGGCTTTTTTCCAAATGGTTGAACTGGGAATCCTTAGTGTAGGCCTCAGCATGGGCATGTGGGCAGAGCAAAAGCAGCCAAGAGGGAAGGGCTGGTCACCAGGGCTGGCGACAGTAGCAGGGAGCTGAGGGAGGCATTGGGAGGAAATGAACAGCCTGGACAGGAGGATGGGACACCTGGCAAGAGTTGGCCACAGATGAACCCTGCCACCACCAGAACCAGAGAGAAGCTGGACATAAGTGGAATAAACTATGTGGCCTCCTACTTTCTCTTCCTGCCCCTACATCCTGCCACAGTCTCCCACTGCCTGAACATAGCCTTGGGGACCAAGTGAGGGCAGAAGACTGGAAATAATTTGATCAGTCTTACCGGGCCACTGACCAAACAGAGGGTCGGTAGCACAGAAAGAAGGGCCTGCAGCAGGGCTCTCTGAATGGTATCACCACATACCTCCTTACCAGGTCCAGCGGCAACATAGGTGTTAAAAGCAAGACCATATACTCCATAGTGTAGCCTGATCACTAGAGTGTGGGAAATCCTGTTTCACTATCAGCCAATGCCATGTGATTGTAGCTGTCAATGTGAATGTCATAACAATAACTCAACCTGTTTGCCAGCAGATTGACTGTATTTAAGCATCTGTCCACAGGGGACATGTCAGTGGGCTTCAGAGTTAAGGGAATGTGACGGGCTGTGGTAACGGAAGGACCGTGCACATACGGCTTGTCATAAATAATAGAATGATGTTTAACTTTGGAATGTAAATTCTAAGAAAGAGGCCAGCTGATATCTATAAACACACAGGTGTGCACACAGTGAAGTTCTACATCTCACCAGTACACCCCTAACCCACACATCTCTTTCCATGAATCCACCACACAGCTAACACTGTGCTGATACTATCCTCAGTCCATTATGCCTGGTGACTTCTTTCTTCTCTTGGTGAAACTGGATTTCTTCTTCAGGAAATAAAGCAAGGTTCACCTCTCCTTTTGAGGCTTCCCTACTTCCCTGTTCAGATTCTACTGCCCTTTCTTTTTACCAGGGTCTACGGTAGCACGTAGACCTTGTAAAGACTTGTGTTTGCTTCTGTGCTGGACTGTGGACTCCCCAGGAGGTCTGCTAGTTAAAAGGAAAATAACAAATGAAACCCAGGAACTAACATTTACTTATTACTTACTAAGTCGCAAGCATATGGAAAAGTTGGGTAATCCCCACAAGAAGTCTATGAAGTAGGTATGATTTGCTCCTGTTTTACAGATGGAGAAACTAAGGCCTGCAAACACTTATATGCTTGAAAGGTTACTTCATACCGCATGAACTTGTAGATGTTTTGGGATGTTCTATATATGAACAAGCTCTTTCAAATACAGCATGTACAAAGTACTAAAATGTGGGGTACGGGTTGTTCATAACTGTGCCCAAAGCCCAAAAACATATGAGCAACTTCATTAAGAAATGTTCCCATGGTGGACATTGGAAACAGAAGCAAAGAGAGGAAGTCATGCCTTAGAACGTTCTCTTGAACAGTGTACATCGCTTACACACACACACAGGAAGTTAAAAGGAGTTGTATCTGCCAGCAAGGTTTATTTACTTATTCATATGGTATCTATCTTGGAAAAGTTTGATTTAAAAAAAAGTCCTAGCATTTGTTAATCCTAAAACCAAACTTTAACGGGTTTTTCTTGTCTCTTCGATTATGGATTAAAAAGTTTTCCAAACTCAACACATACACCAAATGCTTAATATTAGTATATCTATATCAAATAGGCAAGCTGCTAACACCAAATGAATATCAAATGAAAGTTTGAACAATGAAGGCCTCCTGGATTGTATAGAGAAGGGGGGGTGAATACCAGGGATCAGTATCTGAAGGACACCTCAGGTCAAGGTCTGAAGGTGCCAAAAAGTTTATGCTTCTAACTGTTGAAAATACATTCCCCAGTCAAATCTTTTTATTTTCCTGCTAAAAAGCTTAGGATGTCCAACTGCTGAATCCACACACGGTAGAACTCTACCACACAGAGCTTCATGCTAAGAAGAAAAAGTAGCAGCGAGGCCGCTACTCATCCACACTCCTACTAGGCTGCTGATTACCTCTTGCCTCCGAAAACTTTGGTAACCACACTCTATTGACTTTGGTTTCACTCGTTTGTGTGCCTGTGTGCATGTATGAGTAGGTGTGTTCATTTGTGTGAATGTATATGTGTGTGATGTACATGTGTATGTATGAGTCTCAGTGTGCACTGTGTGAATATGTATGAATATCAGTGTATGTGTTGGTATTTAGTAAACAAAAATGAGGCCAAAAGCCACAATAGAAGTTCAAACAATCAGAAAAAAAAAGCAATGATATTTGATACTAAAATTAGATGCAGTTGCACCATCCTCATAGAATGCAAGTGAGCTGGGAAGACTGACTGGTGCTCACCCAGCTGCCAAGTGTATGTAGAGGTGACATCCTTGACTGTTTCCTGAGTGTCCTGTCCTGTGATGCCACAATTCTGGACCTCAAAAGAAAGAAACAAACAGAAATTAGCTTCAGGCTTAAGGGTTGATGGAAGTATTATAGTCACTTAGAATACTCCTAAGAAAAGCAGAATTTCCAGTATTCCACATATCAGCAGTGCAGGGTGGAATTAAGTCTGGCATAAATGTGGACAGAAAGAAAGAAGGTTCAGGAGGGACCAATATCTCAGTAGACTACTAGCAATGTCGGCCTCTGGAGTCTGCTCATCCCATCTCCTCATTGGGTCTCCCAGCATGGCCTCCAAAGGTTATTGCATTTTCTTTTTAAAAAGTAACTTTGATGTCCACCAATTCCCCCAGTTTCCACTGGGAAATGCCACTGAACTCCACTCCTCAAAAGTAAAAGAATTACCATATTGAAATTTTAACCAAATTTTCATACTCAATATTCTAGAAGGTCCCAAGTTCCAACCCTTGACATCTTGGCTTCTGTCTACATTTCACTCTTTCCCAGGTCTCTGGCCTCTCCTCCCACCTCTACCTCTGTGGTCTCCTCTGACCCTCAGGGAGGGTACAGTATCACTGGGTGCTTGTCCACCAAGCACCAGTCTTTAGAGGCAATCTGATGCTTATCTTTTCAAAAGAAAGCATCTGATTCAGTCAAGGTCACATCAGAAAGGACCCTGTGTATGACAGTGACTGACATGGCTGCATTTGGAGCAGCCACCTTACCCTACTGCCACAGCACCTCAGGTCACCGGATCTTAATCTGCTCTTAGCCTGAGTGTTCCAGGGTCTTTCCTGCTTACCTTTGCCACATTCTTCTTGCCCCCTAAGTGAAATACCTATGTTATCTGGTCTGTGCTGACTCTTCCTTGAGGATTGAGTTTGCATCTGAGTCCCCTGCCCAACCAAGACCCATGTGTGGAAGGCTTGGGGTCCAGCCTGTGGCGCTGTTGGGAAGGGGTGGAGCTTTGAAGAGGTGGCATCAAGTGGGAGAATGTTAGGTCACTGGGAATATAGCCCTGAAGGAGAGATTGAGACCTGGCCTCTTCCTATTTATCTCTCTACTTCCTGAAACTATCAGGTGAGGAGCTTGCTCTGCTGCGTGCTCTCCCGACATGCCCCAGGACAATGGAATCAACCAACTTCAGATCCATGAGCCAAACAGACGTTTTCCCTTAATGAGCTGATTAATCCAGCTACTTGTCATTTTAGCATACAGTGATTAATACAAACTCACTACTGTCTTGGAGTCTCCTTCAGTCCTTCCCTTTGACACGAGATTGTTGTCATTATTATTGTCTGTGTCTATGTACTATGTGCCAGGTGGCATCCATGTTCTTTGCATGCATTTCTCATTTAATCCTCAAATACGTGTTTGGGGTAGTGTTATAATTATCACCACTTAGACCAAAGTTTAAGCCCCAGAGAGGTTAAATAGCTTTCCCAGGCTTACACAGCTCACAAGTAAGAGACAAAAACCAATAGGAGACATCTAAGTTCACTTTAGTTGGTGTCTCAGCCTATCTGGCCCCGGGTGACAGCCCACAATTTGTTTTGTTGTTCCTGGTGGCTCTGTGTCTTTCTGCGCCACCAGACTGCAGTTTCTTGGACTCATTGCTACTTCCTCATCAGTATGACCACATTGGGGTCCTGTTGGGTGTGGAGGGGATAGAGAGCACAGGCAAAAGTAATGGAGGATCATGGTCAGACTTGGGATGACGTTTTCCAGGCTCCTCATATTTTCCCTGGTAGCCTAACCTAGTTTCCTTCTTTTCCTCATGAGTGTTCACTGCGAGGAAACAGCCTGACCCCATGCCTGGGAAGGTTGTGTGCATCATGGTACATAAAAAAAAAGCCTTACAAACAGCAAGTGTCTTGAAAACCCGTACTGTATTCCCATTTCCCCTACCTACCTTCACCCAAAAAAAGCCAGAGTTATGAAACTTGTGCTAAATATTGAGCCATTAAACTTAGGAATATTGAGGGAACTGTTTTCTTAAAGGCTTATTTTTTCAGCTCTTCTTGTTCTGCCTGAGTGTTTTTAGCAGTTTAAACAGGTTGGGTTGCCCACAGGAGCAGGGCACAGGTTTTTTCCACCCCGTAGGTTGAGGTATTCATTCCCACTTTAAACCTCTCTAAATTTATTTGCCAGTATTTTCCAAGGAGATGTATTTGCAGGTATGTTCAGGATAGAACTGGACATTCATAGTATTGCCTGAGACTGGGAGATGACAGCTGGGCAAATTCAAGGTTTTAA
>CABHPH010145675.1:1720-19850 GCA_902168325.1 Peromyscus nudipes | reverse complement strand
AATGGCCTCAGCCAGGTCTTTAGAGTATAGTGGAAACTGTTAGCCAAGGCTAGACTTACTGTGCCATCTCAAAAGCCCCTAATCAGCACCTCAGTTCTCTGGGTCCGCTCTCTCCATCTGCTAAGGGACGTGACACCTACTATGATCCAATCAAATCACTGATGTACATTAAACTCTCCCTTCCTAGAATCAGGCATCCACTGTGACCATGCCTTGCCTGGAGAAGGTGGGGGTGGGGGTCAGCAGCCACCGTGTGCACTGCTTGCTAAAGAGCACTGTAAATAGTCTGATCTCTCCAGAATGAAACAGCTTTGTCTGTCAGAATCAAGCAAACGTACACACACACACACACACACACACACACACACACACACACACACACACCTCTTTCATGGGCATAGGTTCCTGCAGTGGTATTGAGAAGCAGCAGGGAGCCAGAAACAAATTGGCTGTGTATCCACCAAGAATGAACTGGACCCTTTGTGTCCATGCAGGGAGCCAGCTGTGTGCATGCTGGTCAAAGAAACAGACAGGGGCCCAGCCTGTGGCTCCGTTGGCAGAGGACTTGCCTAGCACACTTGAAGCCCTGAATTTTACCCCCAGCACCACTTAAAACCCATCATAGTGGCATATGCTTGTGACCCCAGCACTTAGGAAGGGGAGGCAGGTTATTCTTGGCTATGTAGCAAGTCTGAGGTCAGGTTGGGATGGGGAAGGGAAAAGGGAAGAGAGAGGGAGAAAGGGGGATATAGAGGAAGAGAGATACAGAGAGGAGAGAGAGAAGGGGGAGAGAATGAGCAAGGGAGAGAGGAGGGGACAAAAATTGAGAGATGTGTACTGGCCCCTCTAGACAATCATAGATAAATGCACAGTCAATGGAAACATAGATGGTGATGATAAAGATGTCACGGGCTGAGTGGGAGCTGGGGATCTAGCTCAGTGGCAGAGTGTTTGCTGCAAGTGCACAAGGCCCTGGGTTGGATCCCCAGGAACGGGGGAAGGATGGATGACAAAGTGGGGTGAATGGCAGATACACAGTTTATATATTGATTACTGTTAATATATTAACAGTAGATGGTGGATATGTGAATGATGGTGTGTAGGGCATGCTCACACCAAAAGGAATTTTATTTCTGTGTGGGAGCGTGTAGGTGTGGGCATAGACACATGTATGCCGCAGCACACATGTGGAGGTCAAAGGACACCTTTGGGGAGTCCGTTCTCTCCGTCCACCGTGTGAATCCCAGGGAGTAAAGTCTGGTTGTCAGGCTTACACGGTCAAGGCTTTCACCACCGAGTTCTCACTGGCCCTGAAAAGGCAATTCTTTTTTTCTTTTTTCTTTTCTTTTTTTTTTTCTTTTTCTTTTTTTTGGTTTTTCAAGACAGGGTTTCTCTGTGTAGCTTTGCACCTTTCCTGGAACTCACTTGGTAGCCCAGGCTGGCCTCGAACTCACAGAGATCTGCCTGCCTCTGCCTCCCAAGTGCTGGGATTAAAGGCATGCACCACCACTGGGCGGAAAAGGCAATTCTTTAAGCCCTCTAGTGTGCATTTTCCCGTATGCAGAAACCAGATGTGTCTCTGTGAGTGTGTGGCATGAAAGCAGAAGGGAGAGGTGGAGGAAGAGGTGGGGAGGGGAGGGGCAAATATGAGCAAAGTACAAATACGTGTCATAGTGGGACATGTGCATTAAAATTATGTGTATGTACGTGTGTGCTCACATGTGCACTAACATGAGTGCAGGTGCCTGCAGAGACCATAATAGTGCATCAGATACCCGGGAGCTGGAGTTACAAGCAATTGTGAGCTGCTTGAGCTGGGAACTGAACCTGGTCCTCCACAAGAGCAAGAAGTGCTTTGAACCACAGAGCCATCTCTGCCCCAGGGACGCATTGCTTTTTTGGCTGTGTGAGGCAGCACACATCTGCAGTCTCAACACTGGGAGGTGGAGGTAGGAGGGTCAGTTGATGGTCATCATCAACCACACAGCAGGTTCCAGGTTAGCCTGGACTACATGACACCATGGAGTCTCGATCAATAGAGAGATAGATGATAGATAGATAGATAGATAGATAGATAGATAGATAGATAGATAGATGATAGATAGATAGATGATAGATAGATAGATAGATAGATAGATAGATAGATAGATAGATAGATGATAGATAGATAGATGATAGATGATAGATGATAGATAGATAGATAGATGATAGATAGATAGATGATAGATAGATAGATGATAGATAGATAGATAGATATAGATATAGATATAGATATAGATATAGATATAGATTGTATGCCAACATTTTTTAAAGCCCTATTTTTGTACTAAGTATTGTCCAAGGATGATGCATGGAGTAAGGACTCTAGAAACTGCTACAGAAGGAATTTATTAGCATTTCCTCCAAGTATCCATGACTTTACAAAAAAAAATCTTACTGTGACCAAACATCAACTCCTTGCCCAAATTCCCTCAGTATAGCTCCCATCAGCCCAAATCATTATATCCATCAAAACAGTGTGGGCTGATGGGACGGCTCAGCAAGTAAAGGCACCCACCTCCAAGACCACCCACATGGTGGAAGTAGAGAAATGACTCCTGCAAGTTGTCCTCTGACCGCCACATGCGAATGAATGCACACAATAAATCAATGTAAAAAAAATCAATTTACTCTGTGGGCTAGTTTCAGCAAAGCATAATATATGGACTTAGACTCTAAATGGTTAATCTCTGCTATTCATCTCTTGGGGGAGCCTAGGCACAGTGCTGACCTCTGTTTCCTTTGCTGGAAAATGGGATGCTGCTCCCTTAGTGGGGCGTAAGGTGGGTAAGAGACCAGGATGCCTGTGGACTGAGCTGGGGGCTCCACTGTGAGACCAGGAGCAGGGGCTCTCTGTCCATGGTGCTGACGGGCAGGGCTTGGGCATCACATGGTGGAATTCAGCATAGCCGCCCCAAGATGCTCTACGAATGGAAGGTTTCCTGACCAAGCAAGTTCAGAAAACACTGGATACTATATCCCAAGCTGTTTCTCCTGCTCCTTCCTCCTCCTCCCGTGGTCCCCCTCCTCACTGGACAGCAGCACCCTACCCCTTACCACCTGCTCTGCAGAGAATGTGGCTTCAGGACTTCTTGGAACAGGTTTGGGCAGGGAAGGGGTGTGCCCTTGTCTTCTGAGAGCTTGCACAGGCATGGGGGAGGGGCACCTGGCATCGTGACACATGCCAAGCCCTGCTGTGTGCTTTAGAAAACTTGAATTTGGCATGTTCCCAAGTTACTTGAGCATAGAACCCAGTTTTCTCCACACATTGCTATTCCCTCGAGCCACCCTCCAAGACACACTGGGAAGCAGATATACATTAGGAGTGTTCCTGGATGCACACGGCACACAGGGATGGGAGGAGGCTGAGGAGACTCTTTCCTCTCTCCCGTGTCTGTCTGTTCTACGCTCCCTGGGGCCCCTCTCTAAGCAACTGTATCCTAACTTGCTGGTGTGTCTCCATTCACCCCAGAGGGCAAGCTTCACGAGGGCACAGACTGGTCGTCAAAGTCACCACCGTGTTCCTGGAACTCAGCTGAGGCCCTCGTGTATAGCACATGCTCAGTAAATATAACCAAGGAGGACGACTCGGGGGAGAGTGTGGGTTTGGGGCTGTGGACTGGGGGGGGGGGGAGGGGGGTGTTCTGCTTCGCACTGGATTGGGGTCAAACTGTCCGGTCCCCATGCCAGCTGTAGCAGCAACAGCTCCACATAAAAAGCAGAGCTGGGAGCTTAGATGGTTCAGTGGGTAAAGAGGTTTGCTGCCAAGCCTGCCACAACCAGATTCCAATCCCTGGGACTCACGTGGTGGAAGGAAAACTGATGCTTGTAACTTGTCCTCCATATGTACACACACACACACAGAAAAAAAAATTCTTAGAGAAATGCATAGCATCGTGGATACAGAGCCAACTAAACGGCATGGCTTGTACAAAAGCAAACACCAAATGATGTTCCCACTGATAACTACCTCTGTTTCCCCAAAATTGAGAAGGTTGTCCAGCCTTATTTGTCCTCCATCTGTCCACCTGTACACTGGGACAGCTACATCTCAGGCTGAGGACTAGGTGAGTCCCAAGGCAGGGCCTCAAGAGACTGAGGTTGGCACTGGGTGGATTTGGGAGGGAGCGGACTGGGATGACCCTGACCTAAGTGCACAGACACATTGGCTCAGTAAATTCTCTACTGAGTTACATTAAGTACCTGAGGCCCAAATGGATAGCACAGAGATGGGATTTAAGCATCAACTCCTCATCATTGCATTCAGTTCCTGCTTAGGGGAGGTGCAGAGGCCCATGACCTCACATCTGGCTTAGATCACCTTCAACAGCTCATGAGACAGGCCAGCTCTTCCCTCTACAGAGAAGAGAGCCAATCAAGGACTAGAGAGGTTGGTTCACCTGCCCAGAGTAACACAGAGTATAAGAAGCAGAGTGGAAACTGATCTTCAGCTTGTCCATGTCCTGGAGGTATGCTCTGCCTTACCTCTACAAGAACAGAGCATCTCTCCTCCATCTCTGGCCTCCAACAATGTCCCAGGTCAGCATTTGGCAGAAAGAATTGAAGGGTTTTTAAGCACCATTTGTACAATCTTTACTAACCTGTGCCCATCCCATACATAACTCCACCTCTCCTTTGGGACAGTACCTACTAAGCTATTCTAGTGCCACTCACCCAAGCCAGGCAGTGGCCACCTGAGTGTTTTCCTGACCTACAACTACTGACAAATCTTCCAGAGAGTGATCATGGCCCACCAGTTGCCCATTGTGACCTTCACTTTTGACCTCATCCTTCAGATGGGACAGGACGGACGGACACAGATGGGCACACCCAGGACTCATACTTCCTCCCACAACACCCATTAACAAGAGGCCTCATTACTCCTTAAGATGGTTGGAAGAAACCTACAGTTCATCCCTCACTTCCCCAGACTAGCCTGAAAGTACTCCCTGGCTAAGTCCACAATACAGCCCTGTAAAACCCTGGAACAGGCAACAATGAGCTGAGGGTTGTGAGCCCAGGAAACTACACCTAAGCAGCAGTGTTCTGGGGGATGCACTGGACTGGTACTGAGTGAGCAGCACCGGAACAAAACATGCCGTGGTAACTGTCAACATCCTGTCCTCATTCAGGGGCTGGGTCCAGAGACACTGTCTACCCATAGCTCATCTTCCTCCTTTGAGATCCCCTTCACTGGACGGTAGCAGCCCCAAAGATACAGCAGCCCGCTCTGCAGAGAAGGCAGACATATGGCTAACTGGTAACCAGCACTTGGATGAGTCACAACACAGGAGTCCCTGGGAGCTGCACCTTTCTGTGGAGATGTTAGTGCCTGAATCCCTTTCCCAGCAGGAGCTCCTCAGCAAGCAGGCCTCCTTCCTGGAATGGCTGAGGACACTCTGGGCCCAGCATGGTCACCTCTGGTCTGGCACTTGACACCGGTGTTCACCAAAGTGGGCTGTCTCCATTTAACCTCTTTCCCTTCTCCGTCCCAAACTCAAGAAGCAGGCAGTGCTGGGACAATTGAATAGTGCCATTTATTGCTCCCACATCCCTTCTTCCACCGTCAGGACAGGGAGCACACAGGGCCCCGTCCGTCCTCTCAATGAGACCGTGCTGAGAGGGAGCAGGCTGCTACGTCTTCACTCCTCTGCTACTGCAAATCCAGGAGGGAGAGGGGCGACTTGGGCTAGAAAATCGACAAGGACCCACGGGGCAGAAAAATTAATGAACGGGAGAGGTCAAAAAGGTATGATTAAAAGAAAATTCTAGAAGGGAAGGAAGACCCTCTTGGTGCACAAGGCCAGGATTCCCTCCATTCCTTAGGACACCGTGGCCCCACCTGCGGTGGGGGATGGCCTCTCCACTGAGGGTCTTGTGCCGACTGATCTACACAGTTCTCTCACACACTGTCTCTGGCTCCCAGGCTGGGAACCTACACAGGGCCGGTGCGGGTCAGCAGAGAGGCTGTGGGCAGTCCTGAGAACCGCCCCGATGGCCGAGGGTCCCCCTCACACCCAGGACAGCGTGGGCCGAGGAAGGAGGGAGGTCGCTGCTCTTCTCGGTCCGGTTCTCCCTGGGCCTCGTGGTCTTGCTCGCTGATAGTCCCCACTGAGCCCGAGGGGCCCTGCCCACCCCTCGGGCACCCCCGTCCCTACCGGGCCTCCCCACCGCGACACTCGGCACACCGCGCACCGGCCGACTGGTCCTCGCCGTCGTCCTCCCCGCCTGCCCGATAGAAACTCTGTCCGCAGCTGCTGCAGACCGACGGCGCCCCAACCACGTGGATCTTCTTGTGTCTCCGCAGCGCAGCGCCCTGCACGAAGCCCTCGCCACACTCCACGCAGATGTGTGCAGGCTCCTCGCCACCCGCTGCCCCCAGCCCGTCCCCGTGCTGCGCGCACTGGTGGGCCAGCAGCCCGGCCCCGTGCCCAAAGCCCTTCCCGCACTCCATGCACACGTACGGCTTGGGCGCCGGCGCCCTCCGAGACCGTGGCCCCGCTGCCCGCTGCCCTGTCCCCGCCAGGGCTGCGGCTGCCGCGGCACCGTCCCCGGGTGCGCCCACCACAATGATGCCCTCGCCGTCACCCACAGGGATGGCGATCTCGCCGTCCACCGCCGACGCCTCCTCGGGCGCCTTGGCACGCCGCACGCTGGCCGCTAGCACCTTGGCCGCCACACCGGGCCCTGACAGCTCTGGGTGCAGCCGCAGGTGGCGCGCCAGGCTCTTGGGCTGGCTGAAGCCGCGGCCGCAGCGCGGGCACACGAAGGGCTTGAGGCCACTGTGCGAGCGCCGGTGTTTGGCCAGGCTTTTGCTCTGTGTGAAGCTGCGGCCGCAGTCGGGGCAGGTGTAGGGCTTCTCGCCCGTGTGGATGCGCTGGTGCTGCATGAGGTTGGAGCTCCAGCTGAAGCGCTTGCCGCACTCGGAGCAGGCGTATGGCTTCTCGCCCGTATGGATGCGCCGATGCTGCACCAGGTGCGAGCTCTGCGAGAAGGTCTTGCCGCAGTCGCTACAAGCGTTGGGCCGCTCGCCTGTGTGCGTGCGCTGATGCCGCGTCAGCTTCGACCAGTGGCTGAAGCTCTTGCCGCACTCGTTGCAGATGTAGGGTGCAGGCGGCCGCGGCCGGGGAGGGGGCCCAGGTGGAGGCGCGGACTGGGGTGGGGACAACTTGGTTGGGGGCCAGCTGGGGACGTCGTCGTCATCCATGATGAGGATGTCCACTGCAAGGTAAGAGGGAAGGAGGAGGCAAGTCAGAGGTGGCGGGCTACCCACGTGCGGGTTGCGGATGGATTCGTTTAGTTTAGTGAGGGCCCAGGGCCACTCATCCTTTCAGGGTTCATCCAAGCCAGGGACAGCTGGGTTGTGCCAGCTCGCAGACCGCACCCCTTATCCCATGGGGCACTGATTACTCCAGGTATTTCACTAAGTATTTTTGTGTTCCTAACCCATCTCCCTAAGACCTGCTCTCCTTCCCTCAGAGTGGGCGTTCCCTCTGCTAGCCTTTCTCTGGACCTATAGACCAATGCCTAAGGCCTACAGGGCCCCCCAAAACGTCTACCAACCAAAGCTATAGAGGGTCAAGGGTTCTGAGAGAGGCCCCAGCACAAATGGCACCTGAATATCAACGCAGATGGGAGGGCCAGACCTGATGCCGCTGGAAAGAGGTCTTACAAGGTTAGGATGTAATGGTGTCTCATCTGGGCAGTGCTAGCTGCAGGGTGGGAAACAGAAACAGGGCAAAGTGTTGGACAAATGGGATGGGACACCAGCTTGGGAGGTGCACTAACCTGACTATTGGGCATGCAAGCCCCACACAGTTAGCCTCTGTTACCCCTCCCCCTTCTCTGCCTACCAAGGACAACTACAGTGTAGGGGCCTTGGTCTGGACAACTGAAGACACCCACCTCTGCATGTGCATCCGGCCTGCCCTGGAAGCCTGCCTCCCGTCCAGTCCCAACTTGTCTTGAGGCCTGGGTACATCTTCCTTGGCATCTTTCCTCCAGGGGCCTACCCACCCCTTAAACTCCTTCAGCCTCTCGATTTTACAGAACCAAGGCCTGCAGTCACATGCTAAGGCCTCACCAGGTCCAACCTGCCAACCAACTCAGATGGCGCCCTGAAGTCTCCTTTCAAAAACAGGTCTCACAGTCCACTGGAAGCTCTCTTCCTCTCACCAGCTCCCAGTGCTCACACGTGGCCTCTGGGGCAATGCTGGCAATGAGTAACAGTGGCCCACTGGGCTGGAGGGACACTTGAGGCCTGGCAAAGCCACATCTGTTAGCTGCAAAGCAACCTGCAATGCAACGGGAAGCCAGGTAGGTAGGGAAGGTCCTTTGCAACAGGACACATGACTATCAAGGTCAGCTTCCTGAGACAAATGGTGTGAGTGGTCCATAACGGCCCTTATGAAAGCCCACAGGTGTGTGAAGCCCCCTTTCCCTCTATCAGGACTGGGTGAGAGTGGACCTAAGACAAGGTCCCTTCTACTTCTACACTAAAGATCCAGTTTTATAACCTAAGGAGGCCAGCCTAAAGTCAAATGGACAATGACAATTAAGACAAAATAAGAAAATGGAAAGTCTTTAGTAGAGATACAGACTTTATATGGTTCAGGAGCCCCATCGTAAGATACTGCCTGCAGACCTCTACAGCTGGGCCTCATGGGTATGGGTGGGTGTGTGTGTGTGTAAAATTTGAAAGGAGGCCTATGTCAAAGGTTAAGACTAGAACTCTCCAAGCAGCCCAGAGCTCACAGTCAGGTGCTGGCCCTCAGGGGCTAAATGAAAAATAAACTCAGCGGAAGATAAAGATCAGACCGCGGAGGCTGACGGTGAGGCTGAAGCAATGGACTGAGGCCTGGAACTGGCCCCACAGGTAAAGCGGGGCCAGATGAGAGTAAACACGGCTGTTCTGTCAGGGCCCAAAGCTAAGACAAATGGAGCCTTCCCAGACATCCTGAGTTCTAGGCCACACACAGCAACTCTTAGCTGACCAAAAGGTTAAAACGAATACTGCAAAGATTAAATACTTCCTCCTTGGTTGATCCCAAAGGATAAAGAGCAGCTCTTTCACCTAATACCCACAGCACCCTGGGAGAACTGTGTGCACCCTCAACAACTACAAGAAACAAGGCCTTGGGCCCTAGCCTTCCTCCCGTCTCCCACACTCTATTCAAAGTATGGCTTTCTATCTCTCCTTTCCTTTCTCCCAGTACCTGGACCCTTATGCTCACAGCAGTATCTGTACGGAGGATTCCCAGAGCTACAGCTGGTCTGACTCCAGTGTTAGCACCCAGCCTTTTGTTTCCCTGTACCCTCTATGTAAATCTTGTTTTCTGAAGTGCAAAGCCTATGCAGCAAATTGGGTTGAAGAAGAACCCAGAACATCGCAGGTGGCATTGTCCCTTTGGGAAGCTTAGATGAGAGGTGTTGGAGTACAAAGATTAACTTGCTCAAAGATGTAAACTGGAGAATAAAAGGGCCCTTTGCCAAGCAACAGTGGTTCAGTTCAGGGAGATGACCTCTCTGCAGCTGGGAAAGGCTAGAATCATCCTTGAGGTGCCTGTCTCTTGATTCCATGGACCCATGTGAACACCCACACTCCATATACAATAAATCTCTCTCCCTCTAACATAATTGAACTGTCTGTCCAAGTTCCCTTTGATCAAGAACAAGAACCTTGGGGGCAGTGGTTGGGCTCTGTGCCCCATCAACACTTCTTTCCATAGAAGAAATGTTCCTAGTTCCAGGTACTAGGTACTAAACAGCAGTCCATGCATCAATTGGGTAAAAATACTTGCTGTGGAACCAAGAGGTCCCAAGTTCAAATCTCCAGAGCCCATACAAAAGCCAGGCATGGAGACCTGACTCTCCAATGCTGGCTGGTGGGTAGAGACAATGGATTCTAGGAGTTTCCAGGCAAGGCAACCTAGCCAACACATGCAGCTTCAGTGTCTGTGTGAAGATCAATACACTACAACAATCTACATCTGCCTCTGGCCTATGCATACTAGTGGATGGGCACATAGAGTGGGCAGACACATTCACACGCACGCACGCACACATGTGGAAAATGAAGGCAGAAAGACGGGGAGGAAGAGGTCTAAAAGGACAGGCAATGAAAGAACAATGAGATATGAGAAGAAGGGGCCCAGCACCTGGATGGTGGAGGAAGTAAGTAAAAACAAAATAGTGACACATATATATTCAAGTGTCATAATGGGGTCTGGGAGATGGCTCAGCAAGCAAATGTGCTTGCCCTAAACCCAACGATCTGAATTCAACCGTAATACCCACATTATGGAAGGAGAACACCAACTCCCTCAGGTTTTCCTCTGGCCTCCACATGTGCGTGGTGGCATGCTTGTCCCAACACCCTCCCATGCACACAAAAAATACAATTTAAAACACCGAGTTTAAAGATTCTGAGTGCCAGTGTACTGTGTGTATGTGCATCTTTGAACAGTATTTGCAGTCATGACATGAAGTCTGAATGTTGAATACAGCAAAAAGTGTGGGAGCTCTGGACATAGACCTGCAGGGGGTGGAAGATACATCCACCGCCCCTCAGGGCCATCAATGGCTAAGGCAGTAAGGGGCAAGGAGAACTCTGGTCAGGCATGTTCCTTCCTTAGGCTCTGACTTTTTCTAAGTTGTCTGGTTATTCAGTTAAGTGTGCCTGTTCTGTAAATAAGCAGACTGTTAAGTGATCAGAAGGTGGAGTTCCATTTTTAGCTGACGCCTGGGCTCAACAGGGACAGTCGGTTCTGAAGAGCAGTGGAGTTTGGAAGTGGTACTGTGGACATTGAGCAGGGGGACTGAAGGGTCAGCTTAGGAAGTCAGCTTCTCCCAGTTGTACTGTCTCAGGAAAAACAGGACTGGCTCAGCTGTTAAGGGCACTTGTCCTTGCAGAGAACTCAGGTTCGATTCCCAGCACCCATATGGTGCCTCAAAACCATCTGAAACTCCAGTTCCAGGGGCTCTGACACCCTGTCGACCTCCACAGGCACCAGGCAAGCATGTGGTATACAGACATGCATGTAGGCAAAACTCTCATCCACATAACATTTGGAACTATTAGAAAGCAGGGCCATATGGCTCTACTGGCTCCACAGTAGACTCATGCCACCTCTGGACTAGTGGGCTGACAGCCCACCCCTTTGTGGCCCAGCCTCATCAGTCTTGCGATGCTGTCTTGTCCTCTCCCAGAAGAAAGGCTCCTTGTATTGCCTTGGGACAACGCTCAGATCATGGACCAAGTGCACACGGAAGGGGCAGCTATTCTGTTGTGGGACAGCAGCTGTAATGATTTCAAGACACCACATCCGAGTCAAGCTCTTGGTACTCTGCTCACTTCAGGAGGTTGTAAGCAGGACATCTGCCCAGTTTTCAAGCGTATGTTGGTTCTCTAGTCTTCACCAAAGTGACCAAATGAGTCTCCCTTCCCAGTATCATAAAATACAAGGACTACAGGCTGGTCCTGGTGGTACAGGTCTGCAGTGTCAGCTACCTGGGAGGCTGAGGCCTGCCTGGGCTATGTTTCAAAATAAGAAGTAGAAAGAGGGCTGGCAATGTAGCTCTGTGGCAGGGCCCTGATCTAGGCTGTCCAAGACTCTAGGTTGGATCCCAGTACCACAGCAAAAACAAACGTTGGTTTAAATTCACCAGGCTAAAACCGCCCATCTCTGGTGTGAGCCTCCTCCATGCTTGCCGTCCTCCCTGGGTCCATTGCCTTCAGCAGCATCCCATTTGTTTTGTATGCCGCTTACCCCAGACCCACCACCGGCAGCTTTCCAAAAGCAGTACTCGGGAGCAAACTCAGTTACTGCTTGTTCTGGGTTTTGTTTTCAAATAAAAACTCGTGAATCCACAGTGGCAATTGCCATATGCACTCTCAGCAACTGAAGTTTTTATTGAAACTATTTAGTACCTCCCACTTGACCCAGCTCCCATCAGCACTGTGGGTGACAATGGAATCACAACACAGGAGTCACTTACTGGTTTGACCCATGCTGCCTTCTGGGGACAGGCACACTAAATGCCCTAACGAGTCCCTTTCCATTTTCACAGCGTCTCCATAGGAAGGTGTCTGGTCCTGTGCTTGAAGCCAGCCCCTGCCCACTGCCACCTTTCGTCTGCCTCTCCCTGGTCACTGGGGTTGTTCAGAGCTCAATCACCACTACATTTCCGGGAAAGGCACACAGATGAGGGGCTTAACTGGGCTCTTGTCCTTTGTTGGTACCCTTCAAATCCTTGGCTCACCCTTCTCACCCTGGGGACTGTCACAGCGATGCTTTTCTTGGGCTGAAATGTTGACATCTACCCGTTGCCTTTACTTTTCCTTATAAGCTACCCACTCCTTCTGCCAGGAAGTTGGATTCTGATTTTCAACAGGTGGGATCCAACCCCCCAGGCATGTGAAACAGGTGCGCTGTCACTGAGCCACAGCCTGGCCCTCAGCTCTTTAGAGCTGCTCTCAATGTTTGTGACTTGTTCTCTCAACAGAGCTCAATTCCAGGGCTTTTCTCTTGAATTAGTTTTCGGGATGGATCTGTATCTGTGTGTGCGTGTGTCTGTGTAAATGCATGCCACAAGTGTACAGGTAATGGGGAGGCCAGGAGGCGGCACTAGGTCCCCTGAGGTTGGAATCACAGGCAGTTGTGAGCCGCCAGACATGGTGCTGGGAGCGTAACCTGGGTCTCAACAAGAACAGCAAGCGCTCTTAACCACTGAGCCATGCAGCCCATGGACAGTTCTGCCATCTACTCTATTCCTTTGCTTTGCATTCATCAGGGGTTTGGTCTAAATGTATATTGTACTTTCTCTGCCTAACTTCAATATTCTTTACTCCATTTTAATCTTCTAAAAATTTCATTTTTGCTGGGAGATGGTGGTGCACGCCTTTAATCCCAGTGCTCGGGAGGCAGAGGCGGACAGATCTGTTTGAGGCCATCCTGGTCGACAGAGTTCCAAGACAGCCAGCGCTACAGAGAAACCCTGTCTCGAAAATTCAAAAATAAATAACTCATCTTCATTACAATTATCCTGTTTTCAGCTTTTTAGAATTTTTAATTATATGTATTACTGAGGCGGCTGTATATGGGTGCAGGTGCGCAGAGTCCAATTATCAGCTCTCTGGAGCTGGAGTCACAGGTGGAGGGTGTCCCTCTGGAAGGACAGCACACGCTCTTAACCGCTGAGTCATCTCTCTAGCCCCTCCTCACCTTTAATATTTTGGGACAATGTGCTTACTCATTTGACTTCTTTCCATTCTGAGGTTTGGATTTTTACTCCTAATCTCTGAGCTTGCCCCATTTAAGAGTTCTAGAATCACAGTTTTTTTCTGTGTGCCGTGTCCTCTCTCAACACACTTAAGCAATCTGGACTTTGGGGGGGGGCGTTCCCAGTCACCTGTTTTCTTTTTCATAGAACACCTTCTAGGGCACCGGCCACAGTTCCTTTGACAGGCAGGCGTCCTGGCCTGTGAAGCAACGGGATGGCATTCTCGCTGTTTGCATACCGTGGTCACACAAATGCCACTTGCCACCCTATTTCCATCAGAACATTCTCTCCTGCCTCTCTCCCTGCTCACAATTCGCTCCCTAGGCTGTGCCCTGCAGGGCTGTACCTAGATGGTTCAAGAACCCAGGTTTCTTCTCACTGGCCTCCCTGGCCTCTCATGTCCCACACAGTTCTGCACAAAACACCTACTTTATAGCCATGGATCCCCAAGTGTGTCGCTGCCCCCCAAACTTCCCAATGAACCCTTGAAGGCTATCTCCTCCACTTCCTTCCCCTAAGCCACCCCTCCACACCCAGGCTGAGGTGGCTTATCCCATAAGGTCTGCTAGAGCTAGCAGCCATGCTCAAGGCCTGGTATTTGTCAGCGTGGTCTAAGGGCCTGGGGTTTGGTTATGCGTTGCTGTATTCCTACACAGGGACCTGGGAAGATTCTATAGTTCTGAAGTGGGCTCTCCCAGCTGACCAAGCTGCATGGCGGGTGAGTGCTATGTTCCATAGGAGGACAGAGCCTCATCACCCAGTGGGAGACTACCACAACACCAGCTGAAAGCCCCTTTCTATTGGGACTACTCTACTTTTCTTTCTGGACAGCCTGTTGCTGAGCTAAGGACCAAGACAGTCTGGAAGGATCTCTCTGACCATGACCACTGCCCATCTCACATGGAGAAAAGGAGCCTGAGAGACTGACTGTGAAACTGCCTCAGCCCCAGGGAGCCCCAGCTCACCTCTGCAGCCCATCCCTAGGCAAGCTGCTCAGCTTCCGTCCCAATTCCATCCCCCGCAACCCCACCAATATCCTTTTGAAAATAAAGTGGATCAACAGGCAGCCTGACCTCCGAGGCTCTGTGCGCTCTCAGAGAGATGACCCACATGGAGGCTGGCAATGACGTCAAGACACACCAAAAAGTGCCATTCTCAGTAACAGCATTAGCCTCTCTCGGTTGAACAGGCTTCCCAGAAATATGCAAGAGTCAAAAAATAAAATAAAAATAAAATAAAATCTAAAACCCTGCCATCTGATTCTCTGGGGTGCCTCTTGCTCTCTCAGCAACCACTCAGCAGAATGAGGCAGCACAGCTTCCGCTGTCCAGAGCCAGGGCTCTGCTGAGGACCACCAACTGAGGACCACCCTTAGAGGCTAGTCAAGAGTGTGATAAACAGGCCAGCACTTAAACAAGGCAGAGCCCAGGGAAAGCAACGTCAGAGTGCTGGCCAGCTTTAACTGTCAACTTGACTCGACTCGGAATAACCTGGAAGAGTCTCAGTAAAGGGCTGTCTACTTGGGGTTGTCCTGTGGGCACGTCTATAGGAGCTGTCACCAGTTAACTGACGTGGGAAGAGCCAGCCCACTGTGAGGGCGTCACTGATCAGGGACTCTTAGACTGCTATGGGTGGAAAGAAATCAAACTGGGCCCAAGCAAGCAAACACGCGTTTATTTCTCTCTGCTGTTGACTGGATGTGCTGTGACTAGCTGTTTCAAGCTCCTGCCCGTGACTTCACGGCATGATGGACTGTAACCTGGAATTAGAAGTTCAAATGAGCCCTTTCCCCCTAAGTTTCCATGGTGAGTTCTTTGCACAGTAACCGAAGGGAAGCTACGGCAGTCTGCACGTTCTTCAGGTGCTCAGGGTCGTGCCACACTTGTACTGTAACCCCACACAATGGGTATGTGGCTGTGTACAGGTGGGGGTGACGGGACAAGCAACCCGGGGCCATGGCAGCAACGTCTAAGGAACACCAAAGCACTGTGTTGGAAGCACCGATTTATTAAAAGGAGGAAGCCAGCGCCATCTGCCCCAGGCAGCAGACACAGTGTGGGCTGTGCCTTCTTGTCACCACACTGGTATCACCAGGGAGAGGGATGAGTGGCAGTGAGCCAGCACGGGTTTACCCCCAAACCTGGGCACCACGTAACCCACAGGAGTTGTGTTCCTCCCAATAATACTTTATTAAACGAACGGAACACATGTGCCAACACTTAGAAATGAATGGTTTCATATTTAACCCAGCCCACCCTTCCCAAATCTTACCACAATGACTACAGATTCCCCTTCCTAGTCCTTCACTCATTCATTACAACTTCCAGACCTTGGGTTTGGGGGTCACCTGATGTGAGGAGCCCATAAAGTAGTCACAGTGCTCCTGGAACCAGAACAGGGCACAGGGCACAAAAGCAGTGCTCAACAACAGTCAGCTGGAGACATGAGGCAAAAGATCTGGATGGTCCTGTTAAAAGGACCTTTGAGGACCGGAGCATGAGCCTCTCATTCTAAGCTGTGGGTGAGGGGCTCTTGGAGGGAAAGGGGCAGGAGTCCAGGCACCCCAGAGTGACAAAGGATGGTTCCCCGGCCTGGTGGAAAGGCAGCGGGGTTGGCTGAGGAACCACCGAGGCCACCTCACCTGGGTTCTCATGACTGGCCATCTGCTGGTCCTCAGAATCCAGCGGCCCCGGAGACCAAGCTTCTTCCCGCAGCTCCATGTCTGGGTCCCTGTAGGAAGGGATAACGCAGAAGACAGAGCTTACAGGTGGTGTGAGAACAGAGCACTCTCCGAGGCAGGCACAGTCACCCGGCGGACAGGAGCCTGCACTGAGACGGTGGTGACTAAGGCTTCATGCGGCACCCCGGACTCAGGAGATGAGACTGTTCAGCCCCCACTGGCTACACGGGCTGCAGCCATATTCCCAGACCCCTCCCCAGATCCACCCAACTGGAATGTAGCAGAGCAACTCCATCGCCATGACTCAGTTTCCTCATGGGCAAGATGGAGAACAGAGGGGCATGGGGTTACATGACCATGCAGATTTGACACTTGGTGGAAGAGACCGTTATACCTCCAGATGTGGTAGTGACGCTCAGGTACCACTGGGGAGAGAGAGCAGTGGCAGGGAACTGTCACTTCTACATCGAGTAAGAGCAACAAAAAGCAATTTCAAAGGCAGAAAGCCTGGCTTCCTATATCAAACATTCCGGGCTGACTGGCTGCCTAAATGTATCAGCTGCAGGCAGGTTTGGACAAGCCCGCTCCACAAGACAACACTAACGCGTGGGTCTTCTAGGCCAGGAACAGGCCTCAGGAAAGCCCTGAACCACAGGTCCCCTACCGGCACAGCCACGTGGGACCCTTCAGCTGTGTTCCTCCTGGCTCCTGAGAGCCTGTGAGCAAGTGAAGACCACTATCCCTGCCAGACTGTTTGAAGTGAGTCACCTTGGAAGCCCTGTCTACCCCGTCTACCCCGACCCGGCCTTCTCTCCTCCTCAGCCCTAGTGCTCCTTCATGTTACACCAAGTTAGTCTGCCCTCACACGTCCACTCCTAAGCCAGAACTACCCAGAGGAACCCCGGCATGCACAGAGGCACCAAGTAGCCCAAGTGCCCCAGAACAATGGTATGAACACACAGCTGAATGAAACTGGGCCAAGGAAAGGCTTAAAAGACAAAACTCAATGAATTCCAGCACTTGGTCCTGCCCCAGACCTGGCTCAGGAGGGAGAACCACACAAAGCAGACAAAAGACCCAAGTGGGCCCCAGTTGCTGGAGCCAGGTCTGAACAGTCCCATGAATGTGCAAAAGGCGGCCATGTGGCCCAAGAGCTGGGTGCAAATGCTTATAGGAACCCCGGGTGATGACTGGGAGAGAAAACTCCAAAACTCTGAAGATGCTTCTCAAAACAACAGCAAGGTTTAAACTGGGAAACCTGGAAGGACCCATCAGCCTATGGATGGGACAGAATGTCAGCAAAACACAGGCGTCTGTTCCACAGCGAGCGTGTGCATGCGTAGGGGTCGGGAAGGCAGTCATGGGTCACAGGCCTATGACACCAATAGATCCTCCTGCTCACAAAAGGGAGTCCAAATGTCTTCTGTTCTCTTCTTTTCCCTCAGCTGACAACCTTCAGGACTAGAACAGAACAGGCAGGTGTGCGGGCAGAAACCCATCAGAACACCACCAGGCAGGGGAGGACTGCAGTCCAAGGTCTGTGGGGACAGCAGTGACTCCCTTTTCTTCCTCTTGAGACACGCCCTCTGTGTTCCAGGGGAGTAAACTACCATATCAAGGACAGGAGCCAAGGCCAAGGGACTTCTGAACAAACAAGCCTCCCCATCCACATTCCACAGCACAACTCCAGTCACCAGCACAGAAGCCCCAAGGGCCTTGCTTTCACATGATGCCCACACACAAGAAGGCACCTGAATCTTCTGGGTGAGCTGCTTTGCGGCAGCTTATTTTTTGGACATAGCGGGAAACTTGAGAGAGTGAAAGTTCCGTCTCTCCTACACAAGACACAAGGCTGCAGGGCTCCCAGACGGCACGTCATGGCACCCAAACTCCAAAGGAAGCTAGGTATGGTGGTGCACATGTGTTAATAGCAGCCCGAGAGGGAGGCAGGAGGATCCAACGTTCCAGGCCAGCTCTAGCTACACAATGCATCCAAGGCCATCCTGGGTTACCAGCTCTTGTCTCAAAGTGGAACAAGCAAGCAAACAACTCCAAGAGAACTTACAAGTACACCAGGAAAGTGTCAGGTGAACTGTCGCTCTGGAACACAGCCCATTTCTCAAATGGTAA
>CABHPH010145674.1:5028-27388 GCA_902168325.1 Peromyscus nudipes | reverse complement strand
CAACTTGCTTTACAAATTCCAGAGGGATCGCTACCCATTATATCATCGGATTAGTGGGTAAGGGGGCAAAAGAGCAATCACTCATGAAAATGACTTGTGCCTCTACCGCCCTTTCAAAATCCTAGTTAAAACTAAAAAATTCGCGTGGTGGCGCACAGTACTGCTGAGCAGGAGGATAATGGGTTTAAGGCCATCCTGGAATTACATACCAAGATCTCATCAAAAACTAATAATCAGTGAAAACAGCAAAGAGGCTCAGAGCCTGAGACCTATGCTAAAACATGGTCTGGATGAGGTATTGGATATGGAGTGCTAGTCTTGAGTTACTAGAGCAAGAGAGGCGGTAGAGCCGGGCGGTGGTGGCGCACCCTTTTAATCCCGGCACTCCGTGGGGCAGACGCAGGCGGATCTCGGTGAGTCGAAGCCAGCCTAGTCTACAGAGTGAATTCCAGGACTACCAAGAGAAACCCTATCTCAAAAAGAAAGAGGGGGGCGGGGCGGAGGTAGAATCACATCATGAATCTACTGGACTGAGGACTCAGAGTTTTAGCTGACTGGCAGTGAAGAGCCATTCAGAGGTTTCATCCTTTTTTAAAAAACGCTGAAGTGGAACGTGATGGCATACCCCTTTGATCTCAGCACTAGGGGAGGCAGAGGTAGGGGAATTTTTGTGAGTTCAAGGCCAGCCTGATCTACATAGTGAGTTCCAGGACAGCCAAGGCTGTTACACAGAGAAACTGTCTTGGATCGGGGGTGGGATGTTGTACCTAGGGATAGAACTACATTAATCATAACCATAATTCAATAATTGACCCATGCCTAGCCCAAGATATATTTCTTGTTGCTATTGTAACAACTTATAAATTTAAACCAACATGCATTATCTTACAGTCCTAGAGGTCAGGCATAGTGGTACTTGTCGGCAAATCCAGCTCTCGGGAAGATCAGGAATTCGAGACCTTTTTGAGACAGGGTCTTAGGTAGATCAGGCTGGCCTGGAACTCACTATATAGTGGTACATGACGGCAAATCCAGCTGTCACATTTAAGTCATCTTTTAGATTCATCTCCCTCTGCTTCCTCACTGTGAACTCAATGTGACCGCTGCCTTACACTCCCACCCCAATGCCTGGTCTTCCATGATGGACTGTACCCTCCTGTTGTGAACCAAAATACCCTCTTCCTTAAGTTGCATTTGTTGGATATTTTGTACCAGCCACAACAATGGAAAAAGTAACTAAAAATCATACCCAAACCTACATTAGAGTTGTCTGTGAACAAAAATAAATCAGTCTTCTGTGGTAGGGAAGCACACTGCCACCAATTTAGGCACATAACTTTTTTTTTCAAAGATTTATATTTATTACATGTGTATGAGTGTATGCCTGCATGTATGTTTACCACATGTGTGGCTGATGCCCCTAGAGGTCAGAAAAAGGTGTGGGATCCCCTGGAACTGGAGTTACAGGTGGTTGTGAGCTGCCATATGAGTGCTGGGAACCTAACCAGAAGCCTTTGCAAGAGCAACAATGCTCTTAACCGCTGGGCCATCTCTCCCCATGCCTCCAACCGCTTAGTGTTATCTCTGTACTCAGTGTCTCACTGGAGAGAGAAAAGTCAATGGCAGCCAAGAAAGTTTTGGATTATCCCAAGTTTGAGGGTAGCTTGTAGATCTGCATAGCTGCATACTGGAACCCTGCCTTCTGTGCATGAGACTTAATGGATAAGTGGGAAATTGGAGGATGCCTCTGTGTGAGTCTGTGAAGGAGAGAGTCAGAATAAAAAACAGATTTTTATCCCAAACAGAAAGAGGAAGAGCTTCAGAAATCTACAAAAGTGAAAGGAAGGGATTAGAAAATAAAAATTGTATGTCTGTGACACAGAAGCCAAGCTCAGCCTCAGCCATACAGTTCCCTGGCAGAGAAGGGGAGGCAAAATAGAAGCCACTTCCAAACGGTAAAGCAGATGGAAGCCAGGCAGTCCTATACCCATGACAAGCCTACAACCCTCAGAAGCCTTAAATCCAGTTGTGAGGTTTGGTGCGACAGTAATTACCCCAGCGGAAAATTTAACAGCATAGAGAAATCCCATTTTGTCACGATGTATGACTCAGAGGGCAGCAGCCAGAAGCAATCTTAAAGGAGAATCAATTTTTAAAGACAGCTACCTGGGGACCTGAGATCAGGGAGCATCTACAGAGCCTCAGTTTGACCTGTCAGAGCCCCCAGATAAAGGGAGGTCCAGAGATGCAGTTGTGGAGGGCAGAAGAGCTGGTCACTGGAAAACCAAAGGGTGCAGGTGGCAACATGTTGTTCTCAGACAGAGAAATTGTTATGGGGGCCTGAGACTGTGGGTGTATCGAATTCTAAAGTCACCTGTCCATGACTCACTACTGCTTATACTCGAGAAGCTGGAGTTCCCAGGGATGTGAGATGCCCCCAACTGTATCCCTTCAGCAGGGTGATTAGTATTCAGGAGGCCTTGAAAGTATTAAGACAGGGCCTCGGGCTATACTAATCTCTGCTATGGCTGCTTCTCATACCCCCATTGCACTTAGCAGACACCACCCAGCTAAAACACTAGTCACCCCAGCGATGTGATTCAGAGAGTCACAGCAGAGTAGAAAGCCTGCCCAGTCCACAGAATGTAAAACTTGACCAGCAGACATCCCTGTTTCACAAAAAAAGGAAAACAACCACGTTGAAAGACAGGTCTGGGAGACCTCAGACACTTGACCAATAGAGATTCAGCAACATCACAAGCCATAGGAAAGACCAGTCTCCAGGTCAACTGACACCCTCTCCCCACCCTACATACACTGACAGTCTTGAATTTTTTTCTGAACTTTTTATTTTTCAGAGGTTTTAAATTATGTGTATGTGTGTGGGTATGTGCACATAAAACGGTGGTTCCTCTGGAGTCCAGAAGCATCAGCTACCCCAGGAGCAGGAATTAGATGTAGCTGTCAGCTGCCCAACAATGCACGTAGTGAGACTGAAACTCAGTTACTCTGCAAGACCAGTATGTGCTCTTAACCCCTGAGCATCTCTCAGCCCCAGGTCTCTCAGGTTTTGAGGACCTGGAAAGAGTTTGCTTTTTTTCCCTTTTTCTGTGACTTTTCTACATTTAGCAGAATTTTAAAAAAATTTGCTTTATTTATATTTGTGATTTTTTCTTCATATATTCATCTGATTTTATTTATGCATCTTTTACATTTGGGAAAGACTTATTTTTAATTTATCTATATGAGTGTTTTACCTGAATATATATAAGTGCATTGTGTGCATGCATGGTACCTGAAGAGGCCAGAAGGTCTGGATCCCCTGGAACTGGAGTTACAAACAATTGTAAACTGCTGTGTGGATCCTGGGAACAAAACCCAGGTCTTCTGCAAGAATTACAAGTGCTGTTAACCACTGAGTCATCTCTCCAGTGGGGAAAATTTGTTCTTCTTTTCCTTTGTTTTGTCTTAAAGCCCATGCTAGTCTTGAACTCCTGCTCTTCCTACCTCCCCCTCCCGTTTGCTGGGTTTGCAGACATGCAGCTATGACTGGCTCCAGAGTTTCTTTTCTGTTGGTTTTGTTGCACCTGTGTTCGCTCGTTTCAGTATTTGGTAGTATTTTGATGTTACCATATTGTTTTCCTTTTTTTTTTTTTTTTTTTTGGTTTTTCGAGACAGGATTTCTCTGTGTAGCTTTGAGCCTTTCCTGGAACTCACTTGGTAGTCCAGGCTGGCCTCGAACTCACAGAGATCCACCTGCCTCTGTCTTCCAAGAGCCGGGAGTATAGGTGTGCACCACCACTCCCAGCTGTCTCTTTTTACTTGTTTATTTAATATAGTTTTTGTGTTTTGTTCATCTTTACATTTATCTAATTTTGTTTTTGAACTTTTTAATTACTGGGAAATCTTTTCTGTTTTTCCTTTATGTTTCTTTTAAAGTTTTTTTTATATATATAAAGTCTTGTTTGATTTTTTTTGGGGGGTGCGATTATTGTTTGTCTGTTTGTTGGCTCTAACATTCTCCACGGGGCCTTGTTTCTCCTCTCTTGTTTCTGCTTCACTTCCCCCTTTCCCTTCTCCTTCCTTTATCTCCTTCATGAGCTGTGTTAGTTTCTTTTCTCATCGCTGTGATTGATTTACCGACAAAAACAACTCAAGGGTGGAAGGGTTGATTTGGGCTCTCCGTTGGAGGAGGTCCAGTCCACGGTGGTGAGGAAGGGGTGGCTTAGTCACCGGGGGCCCACAGTCAGAAAGCAGAGAGAGGCGCATGTCCACCGATGCTTCTCCTGTTTTCTCCATTTTATTCAGTCAGGAAACTCAGCCCATAAAGTTGTGCCGTCTACACTGGAGGCAGGCTTCTTACACCCCAGTTCACCCAGTCAAGAAATTCCCACACAGACATGCTCAGAGACATGTCTCCCAGGAGGTTCCAGATCCTGGCAAGTTAACAACATTCATCACCGCATTTGCTATTTTCACACTTACCCTAAAGAATTTGTAACTTCTCAGCTCATTCTACAGTAGTGTTGCTATTTTTAGGCTTTTGGTCATTTGTGTTGTATTATGGGATATAACTGATTTTAAGTGTATAACTCAGGTTTTTTGGCTTTGTTTTGTTTTTCAAGACAGGGTTTCTCTGTGTAGCGCCAGCTGTCCTGGAACTCGCTCTGTAGACCAGGCTGGCCTTGAACTCACAGAGATCCACTGGCCTCTGCCTCTCAGAGTTCTGGGATTAAAGGCAAATGCCACCACAGCCCGGCTTTATCTCAGTTTTCATTTGAAGAGTTTTCAATGAAAGTCTTATATAAGTTTACCCTGTTCCTGTATCTTTTCAGTTGTTTCTTATGTTCATACTTCAATAAGACCACACCTCCTAGTCCTCCCCAAACAGTTCCAACAACTGGGGACCAAATATTCCAACATGACCCTGTGGGGGCCATTCTTATTCAAACCACCACACTTGGTTAGACTTGACTTTCTGTCCCAGGATCTTTCTGCGGGCCTTGTCCAGTTTTAGCCTGGTGGATTGCTGAGATGAGTGTTCACATAGACAGCTGTGCCGTTCACCTTTTCTCACTGTGCCCGTTCGGTGTAGATGGCATATTCCTTCCTGCACAGCCCTGACTACTTTGCCAAACTGCTGATCTTTATGGTGCCTTTGCATAGCTTGAACTTTATCATCCTTTTGGGTGGTCATAAAAGGAACATTGTACATTGGCTCAGCTCTCTGGAAAGAGGGGAAGACTTACTCTTCCTCTGAATATGGGAAGGTGCATCAAAATTTCTTTCATGGTTCTTTTGTCTGCTGTGTCCCAACAGTAGCTGCAAAAGCTAAACATCTGGTCTGGCTTCATGCCACTGCTGCTGTAGCAGTTTGTTTTCTCCTCACTGGTGTTGTCTTAACTCGGGCACAGTGGCTGTGCCTTAATCTACTACTGTCTCAGCTAGCAATTGCAATTCCACAGTTACCAGCCTGCTTCTCTAGCAGCAACCTGGCCACTCAGGCTGCAGCCTGGAGAGAATCCTTCTCTCACAGGTACCAGCCCTGTTACTGCCACTAAAGGTGGCTTTAACCAAATCTCTATCATTCTAATTATGACTAAGACTCGAGAGTCAAAGGCTGGGGTGAAAACCTGTGAGCTCAGAGAGGCTGAGTAGCAGCTAGCTAACCCTCTCTCCTTGCTGGCATCCACAGAAGACCCATGCCTCCAATTCACCAAACCAGAAAAGCTTGTGGCGCTCCAAACCCACTCTACTACTTCCTGTGTCTCTCTAGCTCTCCCGGATCCCCTCTGAGACTCTATGATTACTTTCTGTCAGCTAGTTGCTAATGCAGCCACCTGACCCAAGGTTAATTTTATTTAATTAATGCAAATGCACAGTGTGATCGAATACCCTCCAACCCCCCATGTGGTACTAGAGTTGAGCCTTCAAGAGTAAGCTGCTCTATCAGAAGACCCACCACTGCAGAAAGGAGCCACCCAAACCAAGAGACATGCAAATAGCAACACAGATATGTAAGAAACATGAAAAAGCAAAGCAACATGCTCTTCAAAAGCTCATGCCTCCTCAGCTACTGAGATCAAATATACCGAAATACATAAAATGTCAGGTAAAGATTTTTAAAGTTCTCTAGTGAACATGATCGATGTCTGAAAGAATAAAAATGGGGGGGATTAGTTCGATCCAGAACCAAGAGAGGAAAGCCATGTGAGGAAATGAGCCGTTTAACAACGTGGGAAAGAAATAGCCAAGAAATTGGCATTGTGAAAGAAAACAGAAATGTTGAAAACAAAAAAAATCAATCACCAATAGACTCAACTGAGCAGAGGAAACATCAGGGATGGAGGGCAGAATACTACATTCAAACACCAGCAAGTGTGAACGTTTTAAAAAAGTATGACCGTGATAACATGCAAGAACCGTGGAGTGTGAACGAGAGACCATACCTGGGTTGAAGTGCTGACTCAGCGGTAAAGAGCCCTTGCCGCTCTGGCAGAGGGCCTAGGTTGGGTTCCCAGCACTCTTACGGCAGCTCACAAACATCAGTGACTCCATTTCCACGGCATCTGGCACCCTTTTGACTTCCCCAGGCACTGCATGTATATGAAGCACCAAGATGTATGAAAGAAAAACATACATACACATAAACTAAAATAAATATAAGAGCACACAAAAATGAAAATCTATGGTATAGAACCATGTAAGGTAAAGAGTAAAGCATAGAGAATCTATTAAATAAAATAACAAAGAAGTTTCCAAAATCTTGAGAAATAAAGCACCAGAGGCATTTAGCACCCCAGATAGACATGCCTGGAGAAGAACAACTCTACAATATATAACCAACATATCAACAACACAAATCAAAAGTCTTGCAATAGCTCAGTTGGTAGCATGCTTACCTAACTGCTTGAGACCAGTCTCCAGGGCAACAGAAATTGGCTACGGCCATGCACGCCTGTCGTTGCAGTACTTGGGAGCCGAAGGCAGGAAACTCAGAAGTTTAAGATCATCTTCAGCCATAGAGCAAGTACAAGGGCATACAGGGATACGTGAGAATCTGTCCTAGAAGAAAAACATACATAATAAAAGCTGTGAAGAAAAACATCAACTCACCTATAATGGCAGAAAATCAGGCCTCATCAGCAACCTCAAATTCAGGGAAGCATAATAAGGTATATTTCAGTCCTGAAAGAAAATGATTGCCAATCACAATTTCTATAGCCAGTAAAGCTATCTTCTAAAATTTACAGAGGCATTTCAAGTCAATCACAAACTAATACACTACATAGCCCATTAGACCAGTGCTACAGAGATACTCACAGAGGAGGAAGAAGGTTTCAGTCACAAGATCACAAGAAATAATGAATTTCATGAGAGGAATGGCTGAACAAAGAACTAAGAAGGAATTTCACGTGACCTCTAATACTAATAGAAGAGAAAGTAAAGAACAAACAGTAATCAAACCAATAAGAGAAACAACAAAATTACAGCTGTTAGTATGCATCTCCTTGAATATAAATGTATCCTTGAATATAAATGACCCCACCTCACCAATAAAGAGATGCAGACTGTCTGACTGGTTTTAAAAAACCAGATCCAGGTGCTGGGCGGTGGTGGCACACGCCTTTAATCCCAACACTTGGGAGGCAGAGCCAGATGGATCTCTGTGAGTTCGAGGCCAGCCTGGTCTGCAGAGTGAGATCCAGGACAGGCACAAAAACTACACAGAGAAACCCTGTCTCAAAAACAAAACAAAACAAAACAACAACAAAAAACACCACACACACACACACACACACACACACACACACACACACACACACAAAAAACCCTAGTTCCAGGCCAGCCTGGTCTATAGAGTGTGTTCCAGGACAGCCAGGGCTACACAGAGAAACCCTGTCTTGGAAAACAAAAACTAGATCCAACTATCCATTACCTACAAGAAACATACCTCACTGATGAAGACACTACTAGACCAAGAGACAAAGGACAGAAAACAATCTAGCAAGCAAGGGAAAACTAAAAAACAAACTGGCATAACCATTCTGACTTCAAACCAAAATTAAAAGAGACAAAGAAGACCTCTACATATTAATAAAAGGGGAAATGCATTCAACAATTGTGTGTGTGTGCACATGTGTATTTACATACATGGGTTCTGATACTGAGTGATTTCAGTACCCTACTAAATAGGTTACACAAACTAAAATCAATAAAGAAATTTCAATTAAACGTCATCATAAATAAAATAGTCTTAACCAGTATCTTCAGGGTATTCCATCCAACAGAAACAGAACATACATTTTCTTAGCACCTCATGAAACATCCCATAAAATAGGCCACACTCTAAGCCATGAATTAAGTCTTATCAAGTGCACAAGAATCAAAATAATCTCTATCAGATCATAGTGCAATCAAACAAGAAATCGATAGTAAGAAAAACTACAGAAACTACACAAATACATGGAAACTGAATAACGTATTTTTGAATGAGCAGTTATTGAGGAACTTAGGGAGGAAATAAAAGTTTCTTGAAGCAAGTAAAAATGAAAGCACAATCTACCATAACCTCTGGGATACAGCTAAGGCAGTTCTAAGAGAACACGCATACTATTTGAGTACTTACATCAAAAAAAGGAGAGAAACCCATGATGCAGCTCAGGTTCTTAGGAACACAAGAACAAGGCAAACCCAAAGCAGCAGGCAGAAATAAATGATAAAGGAGAGGAATTAATGAAATTGGGAGTAAAAAGAAATTCATAGAGCTCATCAAGCATATGGCTTTTTGGGAAAACAATACTGAAAAACCAAAATAGTCAAAAGAAAGAAAAGATACAAATTCATTAGAGATGGAAAGGAAGGAGGTTGCGAGGACCTAGCCTCACTGCACCTCACACTTTCATAAAATAGAAATGGAGGAAACGCTACCAAACTCATCCTATGAAATGAGCTTTACTTGATACTAAAACTAAATAAGAACACAACAAAGAAATCCATAGACTGATTTCCCTGGCAGATATAGATGTTAAAAGTCTTGATAAAAGGTTTGTAAATTGAGCTCAATAATCCATTCAGGAGATCATGCACAGGAGTAGAGAAATAGTTGTATGGTTAAGAGCACTTGCTGCTCTTGCAGAGGACCTGGGTTTGGTTCCCAGAACCTACATAGTGGCTCACAACCATCTACTATTCCAGTTCGAGGGGATCTGATGCCCACTTATGAATTCTGTGGGCACTACACATATACAGTGCTTGTGCATACATGCAGGTGAAACACCCATACACATAAAAGAAAAATAAATAATAAAAAAACCCCACCATGACCAAGTTGATATCATTCCAAGGGTGCAAAGTTGGTTCAACATATGCAAATCAGGAAGTGTAATTCTGCACATAAATAGACTGAAGGACAAAAATCATATCAACATCCAAATTGATGCAGAAAAGGCCTTTAACAAAGTTCACCATCTTTTCTTGATAAGAACCTGAAAGGAGGCCAAAAAGATGGCTTAATGGGTAAAGGAGTCTGTCACCAAGACTGATGACCTGAGAGTTTGATCCTCCCAGAACACTAAATAAATACAATGTAATATCAAATTGTTAAAAGCCCCGAAGAAACCAGAAATAAAAGGAACAAACCTCAGTCTGATGAAGACAGTATATGACATGTATATAGACCTTTATACTAAGTGTCAAAAGCCAGCATTTACCCTAATGGAATGAAACAAGGGTGCCCACTTTTCTTTTGAGACAGGGTTTCTCTGTGTAACAGCCCTGGCTGTCCTAGAACTCGCTTTGTAGACCAGGTTGTCCTCGAACTCTGAGATCCACCTGCATCTGCCTCCCGAGTGCTGGGATTAAAGGTGTGCACCACCACCGCCCAGCTTCACTCTTATCCAAGTACTCAAAGTCTTAACTAGAGAAATAAGACAAGAGAAAGAATAAAAGAAAACACTCAGAAATTATCTCTATTTGAAGATGACATGATTCTATACTTAAAAGACTCTAGAGAGTCCACCAGAAAAATCCTAGTTCTGATAAACACTTCCAGCAAAGCAGCAGGATGCAAGTCAGGATCTTTTTTACACACTAATAACAAACTCGCTGAGAAAGAAATCAAGAGGAAAAATTCCATTCCCAATAGCAAAACAAACAAACAAACAAACACCTAGAATAAACCTCACCGAGAAAGTGAAAGGCCTCAACAATAAAAGATTTAAGACCCTGAAGAAAGAAATTAAAAAAAAAATACTAGAGGATGGAAAGATGTCCCACGCACCTGGATTGGCAGAATTAGTATTGTGAAATGGTTATGTTACTGAAAGCATTTTACAAATTCAATGCAAAAACTACCAAAATCCCAATGATATTCTTCACAGAACTAGGGGGAAAATCCTGAAATTCATGTAGAATCACAAAAGACCCCCAAATAACCAAAGCATTCCGTGGGAGAAAGAACAGTCCTTAGGGTGCCACACTATCCAATCTCAAATTATATTACAGAGCAGAGCCATAGTTGTTTTTTTTTTTTTTTTAAAGTCATCTGGGTATGGTGGCTCAAGCCTTTAATCCCAACAGAAGCCTGGATCAGTCAGAGGCAGGAAGGTCTTGGTGAGTTCAAGGCCAGCCTGGTCTACAAAGTGAATTCCAGGACAGCTAGAGTTGTTACACGGAGAAACTTTGTCTCAAACAAAGTAATAATAATAATAATAATAATAATAATAATAATAATGCAAAAATAAACCAAGTTAATATTTTTAAGAATTGGGTGGGGCTGAAGAGAAGGCCCAGGGGTTAAGGGTATTTGCTTCTTGGGGGCTGGAGAGATGGCTCAGTGGTTAAGAGCACGGACTGCTCTTCCAGAGGACCCAGGTTCAATTCCCAGCACCCATATGGCAGCTCACAACTGTCTGTAACTCCAAGAGCTGACACCATCACGCAGACATCCATGGCAAAACATCAATGTTAAAAACAAGAAAAAAAAAGGAGTATTTTCTTACAGAGGATTGGGTTCTTTCCCAACACCTACATGGCACCTCATAACTGTAACTCCTGTATCAAGGAATCTGAAGCCCTCTTCTGGCCTCTAAATTCAAGGTCAGTCTGGTCTACATAGAGCCTTCCAAGCCAGCAAGGGCTATACAGTGAAATTTTGTCAAAAAAAAAAAAAAAAAAAGAAAAGAAAAGAAAGAAAAAAAAAAAAAAAAAAAAAAAAGACTTGGGGATGTTTGTTATGCAGCAGTTGATGACAGTAACAACACTGATAAAAAAGATGGAATGTGCTTCCTACAAATATTCTCTGTAGCTCCCAAAGGCCTATGTGACTTCTCTAGTTCTCCAACCTATGTTCAGAATTTCCCCCATATTGTCTCTGCTAACATATAATTTCTGTCTCCTCACTATAAAGATGAGAAAACAGAGGTTCAGAGAGCCTAAGAAATATACCAAAGGTCACAGCTTTCTAGGCGCTCCCGCTAACTCACGCATGAGCCTCTACCACACTTCATTTTAACACTATTACTTGTTCTACCTAACTATGATGGCCATTGTTTGAGGGTGATGTCACTGGAGGAATGACCAACATCCTGAAGGCTCCCACACGTGGGCCAGTAGGGGGAGCTCTGTTCCTAAGGAGCCACTTCCCACCACCCAGCAGGGGATACGCCAATGCAGCGTCTTGGTGGAAAGGCATTCTGGGAGATGGCAGGTTCCTTGAAGGGAAGGGTAAAGAGGGAAGCATTGACTAAGCCACAGATTTACCGTATTAATTTTTAGTACAAGAGCCTGGTGCTGCCTTGAAGAACCCCTGGGTTCCTCTCTGCTGCATCTGATCCCACTCCAAGCTCTAGGGCAGATCTCTATTGGAGGCCATAGAGTTCCCAAGAAAAGGGGATCTGCGATACCGGCACGGCTGTCTTCCTTAGTTCTCCACCCGCTGGCAGGATACCGGAGAGCGGGTGTTTCCTCCCTGGAACCGTCTCTCCCCGCATCGTTCCTCCCTAGACCTGTGCCAGCCCTATACTTAGCTCCAGGAGCTGCCTTGCTCTTGCGCTTTGCCAACATTCTCCCTTATGTCAATGGGTGAGAGAAAAGAGACTTTCCTCCCTTATTGTAGAGGCAAAGTCAGAGACTCAAGTCAACATGGGAGATAAACAGTAGTCCTTGGTACATACCAGGGTTGTAGTCTGCCAGTGCAGCCCATTCTCCCCACTTTCTCTGCTCCAGAGTTTGGAAAGAACGAACAATCCTTTGTTTTCTCTGACCACCTTTGTGCTGACACCCGCTTTAGAGCTAGGTCTAGGGAAAACTGGTCGACCAAAGGGAGCATATGGACATTTCTGATAACCCTAGCAAAATTCCACTAAAACAGACATACTGGCCATGGTGGTGCTGGCTTGTAATCTGAGCACTTGGAGGCTGAGGTAGAAAGAACATGAATTTAAGTCTAGCCTGGACTATATAGTGATTTGCAAGCCGGCCTGGAGTATGGTGTGAGAATCTGTCTCAAAGTAAACACAGATATAACTGTAACTCCTATTAAAGAGTATGGTGATTTGAGTGAGAATCGTAGACTAATATTTATAATACTTGAACTCCAATTGGTTTGGGGAGGCTGAGGAAGTGTGGCCGTGCTGGAGAAGGATGTCACTAGGGGTGGGCTTTGAAGTTTCAAAAGGCTCATGCCATTTCTAGATAGCTCTCTGTTTTCTAATTGTGGGTTGAGATGTGACCCCTCAGCTGTTGCTCCAGCATCTTGCCTGCCTGCTGCCATGCTCCCCAGCATGATGGTGATGGACTCTTATCCCTTTAGAACCTAAGCCCAATTCTTCTACACATTGCCTTGGCCATGGGGTTTTCGTGACAGCAATAGAAAAGTGACTAAGACAAAGAGTGCATTTAACAAGCTGGCTGTGGTAACATAGGCCAGCATAACAGCACTTGGCAAGCTGAGACAGGAGGATCAAGAGTTCAAGACCAGTCTGGGCTATATTGTGAGACCTTGGGAGATAGCTCAATCAGTACAGTGTTGCCTAGTGTGGTGATTTGAATGAGAATGACCTCCATAGACACATAGGTTTGAATACTTGGTCTCCACTTAGTGGAACTGTTTGGGAAGGATTAGGAGGTTTGGTCTTGTTGGAGGAGATGTGTCACTGGAGTGAGCTTTGAGGCTTCCCAATACCTCCAGGACTCTCTCTCTCTTTCCTCTTCAGGATGCGAGATCTCATCTGTTGCTGACACCATGCTGATCACTTCATCATCATGGAGTCTGGAAACATAAGCCCAGTCAATTGCTTTTTGATAAGTTACCTTGGTCATTGTGTCTTATCACAGCAATAGAAAAGTTGGTACCAGGAAGTGGTCCATTACTGTGACAGACTGTCAATCCCACTGGAGAGAATGGGACCACTACCACGATTTTTTTTTTTTTTTGGTTTTTTCGAGACAGGGTTTCTCTGTGTAGCTTTGAACCTTTCCTGGAACTCACTTGGTAGCCCAGGCTGGCCTCGAACTCATAGAAATCCGCCTGCCTCTGCCTCCCGAGTGCTGGGACTAAAGGCGTGCGCCACCACCGCCCGGCTAACTACCACGATTTTTGAGCCAGATTTGAAGAAAGCTTGGTTTATTGGGATGTACCTGATAACTGGCCAATGACTCCTAAGTCAGAGTAAAGAAAGAGCAGCCCGGAGCCCCTTTCCTAGGGCTCTTTTAAGGAACAAATCACAAGTAGTTGCAAAGCAGGTTTGCAGAAGCGAGACAACAGAGCAGTAAGAACTACAGGAAAATCTCAAAAACAAACAAAATAACAACAAGAAACCAACAACCATAACCATATGGTTACCATGCGATTAGGGAGGGTTTGGGTGTTCTCAAAAACAAGTCAAGGTCATGGGTTGGGGCAGGTCAGGTTCCAGGAAACAGAAACTTAGAAACTCAGCTTGTATAGTAAGTGGAAATTTATTTTTAACAATACAGCACAATGGCTTCTGCCTTCTTAATGGAGTCAGGGAGGTTCCTCACAAACCTGACCATATTATTGTCTGCAAGAATGCAGAAGACTTTGGGACTTTGGATTAGAAAAGTTGTTGAGTTGGGTATTGGTGACATACGCCTTTAATCCCAGCACTCGGGAGGCAGAGGCAGGCAAATCTCTGAGCTCCAGGCCTGCCTGGTCTACAGAGTGAGTTCTAGGACACCCAGGGCTACACAGAAAAACCTTGTCTTGAAAAAACAAACAAACAAAAAAAGAAACGCTGTTGAATGCTGTAAGCAGAACTTAATGGGCCATCCTAGTAGGAACTTGGTTGAAAGACAATGGTGTTGAGACCCATGTGGAGGCCCAGCTCAAGGAGTTTCAGAAGGGAAGAATACTGGCCACTGGGTTAGGGACTACCCTGGTGATATTTTGGCAAAGAAAATTGACTGTTTTCTGCCTTCTTCCTAAGAACCTACCTGAGGCTAAATTGAACAGTAATGGACTAACTCTTCGGCAGATATTTCAAGACAGCTTAATATTGACTCAGCCATGTGGTTATTAGTAATCAATGTTATGGAGGTCTACAGTGAAAAAGAGCGAGTGGCACAAAAATACAAAATGTGCAGTTTAAAGATAAAGAGTGCCAGGAAATTTAATGCTGGAGCCAAGGCTTGTCCTGAAAGAGATGAGGAGGCTAGAGGGAGGCCTGGTGCTCATTGCTCATTCAAAGAAAGGGATTGGTACCCTCAGGGCAAGACCTCACCCAGCTAAGCTTCCAACTTGTGAAAGGAAAAGGCCTAAGGAATTTTCTTCTCCTAAAAAGGAGCAAATCAAAGGGATTCAAGGGAACCAGGGCTCACCCCAAGTTGGTAGTCAAACCTGGGCAGTCTCATTCATGTAACGCTGGCTTTAGTCATGAAGGATACACTAATAAAGGGGTTGTGGAATCTTCCTCCGGGGGTTAAGGAGAGCCACTGATGTCAGGGAAGTCCCTGCATGAAGGTCCTGAGAGGACAAGAAGCCTGAGAAACCATTGTGTAGAGCTGTGAAAGTGAAGCCTGGATTATATAGGGGACCCAAGGTGTTAGAGGAGCCAGGGCCATGGGAAATGGGCAAGGAAAGCTGCACACAGGGAGTAGAACCAGCCCAAGAGAGAGAAGGATGTTTCAGTCAGCAAAGCTGGAAGGGCAGAGGCAGCTAAACCCTCTAATGTTGGACATAGAGCTACAGGATTTGGAGTTTACCCTGCTCGGTTTCCATATTATTCTTCCTAGCCACTTCTGGAGTCACATGACTGCGCATGCGCAGTCAGCAGTCAGGCAAAATGCTTCGTCACTCCAGGGCCTTATGTCCTATGTAATCCATGCACGGCATGGTAATGTAATCTGCACGCAGCGTGATCACATAATCTATGTGCATGTGTGGCGTAGCTGCATAAGCCTATATGGGCATGCGGGAGGTGACCTGTAAAAGCCGGCTCTACCAGCTCCCCACTCTCTCCCCCTTTCCCCAGAGGTAGTGTGCACCTCCCTCTCCCCCCTTCTCTCTCTCTCTCTCTCTCTTTCTCCCCCCTCCCCCCACACCTTTCTTTTTGGTAGGTCTACCCACCTCCATCTTTTCCCTTCCCTAATAAAAACTCTTATAGTGGGTTCCGCTGTGCCTCGCGTTTTCTCACTCCCGGTAAATAACTCAGACAAATAAACGACACATATTGCTTGGAACCAGTATTTCCTCACTGTGCCTCCATTGTTCCCTTTTGGAGTGGTGATCCGTAGTCTGTTCCGTTGGCTGTTACAAGTCTGTGATTTGCATTTCGATTTCACAGGGGGCTTACAGTTTCGAGACTGCCTCGAGTCTCAGGAGCGGTTGTGAACTTTGGACATGTTAACAGTATTGAGATTGAAAGACTGTGGCGACTCCTGAGGTTGGACTAAATGCTCTTTGCATTCTGATATGGCCACAAGCCTATGGGGGAGCCGTGGAGTGGAATGTGGTGGTTTGAATGAGAACGGCCCCCACAGGCTCGTATGTTTAAATAACTTGGTCTCCAGTTGATTGAAGTGTTTGGGAAAGAAGTGTGGCCCTGGTGGAGGAGGTGTGTCATGAGGGGCAGGCTGTGAAGCTTCCAAAGCTTCCTGCCCTCCCCAGTGCTCTCCTTGGTTTCTGTTCAACACGGGAGTTCTCAGCTATTCTTGCCATCCTACCTTGCTCCATCATCATGCACTTTAACCCTCTGGAAGCTTAAATAGTTTAAATAGTTAAACCCAAATACACAGTTTTTTAAAAATAAGTTGCCTTGGTTATTATGTCTTATCACAACAATAGAAAAGTAGCTAATACACCTAGTATGCATAAAATCCTGAATTAGATCCTCAATACCACATCAAACTAGATGGTACAATTCTGAAATCGCAGCACTTGGGAGGTGGAAATAAGATCAGAAGTTCAAGGTCATCCTGGGATACATATCAAGTTCAAAGCCAGCCTTGACTACATGAGACCCTGTTTCAAAGAAAAATAAGATGGATACTTGGGAACTTTCCATTTACATGCCCATCATGTACACCTGATTTCTGTCACTCCATGCTTTCTTCTTTCACTTGTGCCATGACCAGAGTTGCAATGGCTAATCTCATCAAGTTGATAAGACTGGTGTGGGGGTCCACAGAGACTCCATAGTGTGGCCTTATTCCATCTTGACTTAAGGTCAGAGAGCCCTAGCTTGTTTTGCCCTACAAGTCTGCATAATAGGATGTTTTGGCCAAAGGCATGGTTACCAGGTGTCTTATACTTCAAGGCCTAATTACAGAATGTTTTGCCATAAGATGTGGCTACTAGATGTTTTGAGAATTAAGGAAGTGTTTATATTTGTCTGTACTTTGTACCTTGAACCATTGTGTCCTTGAAAGGGGGAGGTCTTTTGCTTCTCCCCTTGCTGGTATATTTATAAAAAGCCCATGTGGAATAAACTTGAGGTGACTGTGGTATTGACTCAGAGCCCTCCCAAAGCTATCCTGTGTCTCTATCTTTTTCTTCATCTACATCTATATTTTTCATATCTATTATTTCTTAATCCACACTCCCCATACCAAGGACCATCTGAAGATCAGGCTGGATTCAGCAGTTTGGGAAATCCCTAGATTAGTAAAATGCATCTCTAGTAGTCTCCGTGTTAACATTTTCAGAGGCAGTTACATCAAAAGGGTTCTGAGCAATGAGTGTATGGATCCCTGGGGAGGTCCACAATATGACTGCATTATTGGGAAGTAGTAGAGCCTAGTTGGAGGAAGTGGGCCCTAGGAGTATGTTGGGGGGTGGGGTTGGGGGAGGGAGGCAGAGGGGAGTGTATCTTACTCCTTCTTGTATGGTCCCTTTTCTCTACTTCCTGCCCATCATTAGTGTGAATGGCTGCATTGCACTCTACCCTGTCCACCATGATGGGCCTCTTGAAACCTTTGGAACTGTGAGCCAAAAAATGTTCTTCCTTTCTTGTTTCTGTTGAGTATTGATCACAGTGGAGAAAAAGGTCACTTATGTGAGGATGATTTGACAGATGAGGTAACTTCCACAAAGCTGACTCACAGTTCTCTTATTTAAGATTCCAACTGTGGACTGACCAGAGAGCTGGCCCAGTGGGTAGAGCCCTTGCTGTGCAGGCGTGAGGGCCTGAGTTTGGACTCAAACATCCATATAAAAATGTGAGCACATGTCTGTAACCACAGTGCTGACAGGCAGAGGCAAGCAGACCCTAGGGGCTCACAGGCCAACCAGGCTGGTCCACAAAAGCAAGCCCCACATTAAGTCAGAGACTTTGTCTCAAAAAATAAGGTGGAGAAGTGATTCAAGAAGATGTCCCAGTGTCAAATTCTGACTTCCCTACCTGCGCACATGCATGCAAGTGTGCACACATGTATAGCACACACACACAGATACACACACACACACATTCATATATATAGAGAGAATACAAATGTTAAAGAGGGCTGCAATCATGTACAACACACACATAGCAGGTCAAAGACTCCTCATACACAATCCATCTGAATAGGTTTCAAAGGTCTGATTTTCAGTTACTTAGACATCTGGTGACCATTGGTCACGGTGTCCCTAAAAACAGTAATGAAATTCTGGGTCTGGGGATATGGCTCAGCCATTAAAAGTACTTGCTGCTTCTGCGGAGGACCCAGGTTGGGTTCTCAGTACACATATGATGGCTCACAAGTATCTGTAACTCCAGTTCCATGGGATTGGATGCCCTCTTCCAGCCTCCAAGGGCCCCAGACATACAGGCGATGTAAGCAAAGCACTCATACATATAAAATTTTAAAAACTGAAATACCAATTTTATCACATTTGCATTTATCCTTCTTTCGTTTGCTTGGTTTGGTTTGGTTTAGGGTTTCTCTGTGTATCCCTGGCTGTCCTGGAACTCTCTGTAGACCAGGCTGGCCTCAAACTCACAGAGATCTGCCTGCCTCCCGAGTGCTGGGATTAAAGAAGTGCTCCACTACCGTTTGGATGCATTTATCCTTTTACACGGGCAGTTTGTAAAGTTCAGGCCTTTGATTTGAATTTTTCTTTTTGTGCCTTCATAGTTAGGTTCAGGTTAGCCATTTTTGGCAGGAACACAGCAAAGGGACTCTCATGTCCTCAGCATATCACATTAGTAGCTAGTACGATTAGGTTGTACTATTATGGATGATGTAAGTTCAGTCACTTAAATGGATGCCCACCAGATTCCTCCTTTAGCCACATATCTTGTATCCTTTGTAATCAATAATCTGTGAGGTAAATCATTTGAGTCCATCTCAATATCCTTATTCCCATGTTATTTTGCTGATTGTTTGAGAATCCAGGAATAAGTCTGGTCTAAACCAGTAATTACTATAGTGGTTACATTTTTTTTTTCTATTGAACCTCCTGCCTCCTTAGTATTTGATTTGAGGAAATACCATGTTATTCTCAGTTAATGACCACAAGGCCGTTACAAAACATGGTTTTTGTTGTTGTTGTTGGTGGTGGTTTGTTTTTTTTTTTTTGAGACAGGGTTTCACTGTTTAGCTCTTGCTGTCCTGGAACTCACTTTGTGGACCAGGGTGGCCTTGAACTCACAGAGATCCGCCTGCCTCTGCCTCCCCAGTGCTTGGATTAAAGGTGTGAACCACCACCACCCAGTGCTGTGGGACGGTCTGTATGTCAAACATGTTGCTTATTGGTCAATAAATAAAGCACTGATTGGCCAGTGGTCAGGCAGAAAGAAGTATAGGCAGGACAAGGAGGAGAGAATTCTGGGAAGTGGAAGGCTGAGGAGACACTGCCAGCCGCCACCATGACAAACAGCATGTGAAGACGCCGGTAAGCCACAAGCCATGTGGCAAGGTATAGATTTATAGAAATGGATTAATTTAAGCTATAAGAACAGTTAGCAAGAAGCCTGCCATGGCCATACAGTTTGTAAACAATATAAGTCTCTGTGTTTACTTGGTTGGGTCTGAGCAGCTGTGGGACTGGCGGGTGGCAGAGATTTGTCCTGACTGTGGGCCAGGCAGGAAAACTCTAGCTACAACCCAGCTTACAAAACATTTTTTTTTCGAGACAGGGTGTCCTTGTGTAGCTTTGGAGCCTGTCCTGGAACTCGCTCTGTAGAGCAAGATGGCCTCGAACTCACAGAGATCTTCCCGCCTCTGCCTCATCAGTTCTGGGATTAAAGGCGTGTGCCACCACTGCTCGGGTATAAAACATTTTTAAACTTCACTTCATGCTTTACTTTCTTTCAATATTTTGAAATTATCGACTTCTCTTTTCTGGCTTCTAATATTGCTAGTGAGGACTTGCCTGGTAATTTACCATCTCTTGTAAGGGATCTAATTTTCATCAAGAAATGAAAGGCTAGGACTGGAGAAATGGTTCAAAGGTTAAGAGTGCTTTCTGCTCTTCTAAAGGACCCAGGCTCAGTCTCCAGCACACAGGTTAGCTGTTCGTAGCCACCTGTAACTTCAACTGTTGTTTATTCTACGGCGCTACTCCTTGTGGCTGGTCACCACCTGCGGCAGCCATGCCAACAGAGGAGAGTGCTGGAGGAGAGTCACGGGCCATAGTTATCTTTTTAGAGCTTTATTGGGGGGGAGAGGGAGAGAAGGAGAGAAGGAGAGAAGGAGAGAAGGAGAGAGAGAGAGAGACAGAGAGAGAGACAGAGAGAGAGACAGAGAGAGACAGAGAGAGACAGAGTGTAGGGAGCTGCATGCAGCCACGCCTTAAAGGTGGCACTGGTTACCGCCTTCCGCCATCTCGACGGCGAGCGCTCCCCATGGAAAACAACTCCATATAAGGCTATACGGAATTTGTGGCTTGCTTACGCATGCTTGAGCCTATTGGGCAATGCCCACGTGGTGACCTGGGGTTGGCTGCCCAGAGCCTATTTAAGGCCAGGAGAGGCTTTCCCCGGGGGATTTTTTAGAAGTCAGAAGATTGTTCAAAGGCCTGATTAAACTGCAAGAAGAAGAGCTCGGTGTCATGTCTTCCTTGCTGGTCGAGGTGGGCGAGACAACAGAGAGTAGAAAGAGAAAAAGGAGGTCCAGACGGAAGGAAGGAGCGGAAAGGAAAAAGAGATGGCACACAGAGGGTCCACCCGCTTTTTAGGCTGGGACACCGTCAAAGGCTGATGACGTAATTAAGGACAAAACCCTTACATTCCAGACTTTCACTTATTATAAAAAAGCAGGTAGATGGGAATAGGGGTGTCATTTCTCTCAAAAAACTGCTTTCAGCTGACTTTTGGACGTTGGTTGGCTCTTGGGGGAATGGAGAAAGAGGAGTCTTCCGAGGTAGACAGGCATTGTGGGATGCTGTCTGTCATCTGTTTGCTCTGGAGACATGTATCCCTCTTGGCTGTGGCTGGGAACTTTCTGTTTGACAAGATGTTGATGATCTCTGGACTCCAGTTCTGTGGTGGTCCTGTACCATTAGCTGAACAGTGAGTTAGAACAGGGGACTGGGAAGAGAAAAGCTTGTGGTGCATGAGAATTTATTTTTTGGAATTAGGGACAAGGTAAAGATCAGGGCCCTGTCTGTAGACACGTAAGAAACACAGGCAGTTTGAGAATGAGTGGGTGGAGTTAAGGTGAGTTAGGGCTAGAGTCAGTAGAAGCCGCCCAAGCCCGCCCATTTGAGCCCGCCCACTGCCAGCGGAAGTCAGACAGAAAAGGTTGCACGTGGCAGATGCAGAAGTGAGGAAGGAGAAGGGTTTAGAGCTTTAGCAGAAAGCTTGGGGATAAAGTAACTCTTATTTGCCCGTTTGCTGGCAGAAGTTCCCGCAACGCTGTTATGTGGCCAGGTTTATGCTGTTATGTGGCCAGGTTTACCGGTGCCCACCCCTACCCGTCAATGTAGGTGGCAAATGTATTCGCCCCTTTGTCTCATGGCTGTAGCCGAGAGAAAAATAAAAAATTAAAATAACAAACTGGGATCAGACTCCAATCTCAGGCATCCCCGAGAGTGAAGAGAGATCTAAGAATCAGCTCAAGTTCGCCATCCTCTTCGTCAAGGGATGGGAAGGGCCACGGCTGCACTGCAGTTGGTCCACCCGGTAGACCAAGACAGCATTGACCCCCTCGTCAGGAGTGAAAATGTGCCTGCCGTTGCCAGTACAGCCCGAGGACAATCCCCGGGGTGTCCGTCGCAAAGAATATAGCTCAGACTACAGCCGTGAGAACGGCAGACTCACTGTGGTGAAGAATCATGGCGGTAGCAGTAGTGGTAGCTGTGTAGGGGTCCAGGGGAGGCGAGGGACACGTGCACGCTTGCGATCTCACAGTCTCGCTGGATGGGGAGGAGGCGGCAAGCGGCAGCAGTCAGCAGGTTCTCGGTGCTCGGCGGTGTATCTGAGTCACGGCACCAATGTTGTTTATTCTACAGCGCTACGCCTAGTGGCTGGTCACCGCCCGCGACGGCCATGCCAACAGAGGAGAGTGCTAGAGGAGAGTCACAGGCCATAGTTACCTTTTTAGAGCTTTATTGGTGGGGGAGAGAGGGAGAGAAGGAGAGAGAGAAAGAGAGAGAGAGAGAGAGAGAGAGAGAGAGAGAGCAGAAAGAGAAGAAGGAGGTCCAGACGGAAGGAAGGAGCAGAAAGGAAAAAGAGAGTGCGCACAGAGGGCCCACCCGCTTTTTAGGCTGGGACGCCATCAAAGGCTGATGACGTAATTAAGGACAAAATCCTTACACCAACTCCAGGGGATCTGATAACCTCTTCTGACCTCCACGTGTATCCACACATGCATGACATACACTCACACAGACACACATACATGAAAATAAAAATAATAGATGTTTTAAAAGGAAGGAAGGAAGGAAGGAAGGAAGGAAGGAAGGAAGGAAGGAAGG
>CABHPH010145673.1:15797-47819 GCA_902168325.1 Peromyscus nudipes | reverse complement strand
TCTGGATAGGTACCACATACCTAAGTTAAATCAAGACCAGATAAACTATTTAAATAGTCCAATAACCCCTAAGGAAATAGAAACAGTCATTAAAAGTCTCCCAACCAAAAAAAAGCCCAGGACCAGATGGTTTCAGTGCAGAATTCTACCAGATCTTCAAAGAAGAGTTAATACCAATACTCTCTAAATTGTTCCACACAGTAGAAACAGAAACAACATTACCAAACTCCTTCTATGAGACTACAACTACCCTGATGCCTAAACCAAACAAAGATGCAACAAAGAAAGAGAACTACAGGCCGATCTCCCTCATGAACATTGATGCAAAAATACTCAATAAAATACTGGCAAACAGACTCCAAGAACACATCAAAACGATTATCCACCAGGATCAAGTAGACTTCATCCCAGGGATGCAAGGGTGGTTCAACATACGAAAGTCCATCAATGTAATACACCATATAAACAAACTCAAAGAAAAAAAAAAGACACCATGAGCACAGCAACTTTTATACAAGAAAATATTTAATTGGGGCTGGTTTACAGTTTCAGAGGTTTTGTCCATTATCATCATGGCAGAACATGATGTTATGCAGGCAGATAGGTGCTGGAGAAGGAGATAAAAGTTAATACATCTTGACTTGAAGGGAACAGAAAGTGGTCTGAACTAAGAGTAGCTTGAGCATAGGAGATCTCAAAGCCTGCCCCACAGTGACACATTTCCTCCAGTAAGGCCTCATCTACTTCAACAAGGTCACATCTCCTAAAAGTGCCATGCTCTATGAGCTTATAGGGGCCGATTACATTCAAACTAATATATATATATATATATATATATATATATATATATATATATATATGATGTTGCAATTACTAAGTATGCTTGGAAGAAGTTAAATTGGAGGACTCTAGATTTTGTAGAATAAATATTGGTGGTTTGGTATTTCTTCTTAGTTATTATTATTGAGCTACTATCTGTCAAGTATAGGAATGGCTTCTGGAAAGATCCTGTTGCTTTATGATCTAGCTGACACACTATTGTATGTGACATAAAATTCAAGGTTAGCTGTTGTAATAGAATATTCATGGTTCCTTATACCAGACTTAAAATAATATGGCTAGAGTAAAAGAAATGTACAAGTCAGGGACAAATTTGTGTAACATTTTGCTGACTTTTAGGTGTGTAAAATTACCAACATAAGGTTTGATTTTCATCAGGATCCAGAGACTATGAAAGTCTTTTGTTAAAAAATTAGCCTCGTGACATAGTAGAGACAATTACAAGATCAACTTGTATTTTTGGTGTTTTCTATGTAAAAGCAAAAGGTAGAATTTATTTTAATTCTTTGTAAAGACACAATCCTGTATAGTATTGCAAAAGACTAATGTGTTTTGAAAGTAATATTTCATATTTTACAAATAATGAAAGCAAATTTTGATCAGCTATGACTAAACAACTAAACACGGGATGCTTTCTATTTTCTACAAATATATACATCAGAAAATGTTGCTTTGTGAATAGGTGATTAAAGACTAGGCAGCAAGGAAATATGGATGAAAGGGAATTATAGAAGCATGTCTGTTAATATAAACTTCACATTTTATAGCTATAAGTTCTTGCCATTTGATCTTTAAGACAGTCTTGCTAAAAGTACTTTACTACAGACATTTGAAAAAATAAGGGCACATTGCAGAGAGGGTATGAAAAGAGTTGAGTGATAAAGAGGATAGTTGTGAAATGCCGTCTTCTGGGTGTAACGTAGTTGTTGCACACAGAAACTCATATCATGTGTGGTTACATGCAGAAGGCCTGCACAAGATCAAAACAGTTGAAAGTTCCAGCATGGATTGGGAGGGTCTACAACATCCCAGTCCTAACTGGGAAACTATTGGTAGTTTATGACTACTGAGGGAAATAGAGTCATCTCTCTCTCTCTCTCTCTCTCTCTCTCTCTCTCTCTCTCTCTCTCTCTCTCTCTCTCTCTCTGTGTGTGTGTGTGTGTGTGTGTGTGTGTGTGTGTGTGTGTGTGTGTGTTGGGGGTGGTGGCCACCAATAGGTACATGATATGATAAAGCTCATGTGTGTCTTGTTATTTTCTGATTAGCATTTTTCCAAGCATGTATCATTTTCTATTTTTTCTTTTATTGAAAATTAGAATTCTCTCTTGTATAATGTATCCTGATTATGGTTTCCCTTCCCTCTCCTCCTCCCTTTTAGTTCCTCTCCACCTCCACTCTGGTCTAAATCCATCCCTTTCTGTGTTTCATTACCAACTAAGCTGGGTTCCTATGGACTCACTGAGCCTGAAGCGGCAAGCATGGGGCCTGCAAGGTTCTGCACCAGGTCCTCTGCATATATGTGATGGCTGTTAGTTTGATGATTTTGTGGGACTCCTAACAGTGGGAGCATGTGTGTCTTTGGCTTTTTTGCCTGCTCTTGGAACTCTTTTCCTCCAATTGAGTTGCCTTGTCCAACCTTGATATGAGGACTTTTGCCTTGTCTTGCTGTATCTTATTTTGTCCTGTTTTATTGTTGTCTCTTGAAGGTCTGCTTTTTTCTGAAGGGAAACATAGAGTAAGGGGATCTAGGAGAGAAGGGAGGTGAGCGGGAGCTTAGAGGAGTAGAGGAAGGGGAAACTGACTGTGGTGTTTACAAAGAAAATGGCCCCCAAAGGGAGTGGCACTATTAGGAGTCGTAGCCTTGTTGGAAGAAGTGTGTCACTGTGGGAGCGCACTTTGAGATCTTTTTTTTTTCTCAAGCTTCCCTCAGTGTGACAGTCAATTGACTTCCTATTGCCTTTTAGATTAGGACACACGGCTATTTCTTCAGCATCATGCCTGCCTGCATGCTGCCAAGCTCCCTGCCATGATGGACTGGACCTCTGACCTATAAGAGAGCCTCCCCACCCCCCACCAATTAAATGTTTTCTTTATAAGAGTTTCCATGGTCATGGTGTCTCTTCATAGCAATAGTAAACCCTAACTAAGACAGTGGTCATGATACATTTTATGACAGAAGAATCTATTTTCATTTTAAAAAAAGAGAAAAAAAACTGAAAAAAAAGTTCAAAGAACAAAATAAAACAAACACACAGGCTTCTAAGGGACGGTAATAAAATAGAATAAAACAAAACTAACACATTGGAATAGGACAAAATAAATAAGGCAAAGAGCCCAGGAAAAGATAGAGACACAAACTCACTCATCAGCACATTCACGAATCCCATAAAAGCACTAACTTGGAAACCACAATATATACAAAAAGGACCTGTATGGTATAAAGAGAAAAGAAGTTTAAAAATAAAATAAAAGTAAAAGCTAAAGTAAAATTTTAAAAAATGGAACAAAAGCTCTGGCATGACATTATGAGACAAAGAGCCTCCAAAGATGCTGCTGAATTCATTTTTTTTTTTCTTGGCCATGTACTGCTGGGTGTGCAGTTTACCCTTAAGGGTAGTTTGTTTCCCCAGTGAAACTCCCTTGGAGAAAACTAAATTTTCATTTGTTACTGATTATCAATTGTAGAAAACTTCTGGATTAGGGATGGGGTGGAAATTGAAAATAACATAAGTGTCTCTCAATAGATAAATGGATAATGAAAATGTGATACAATCACACCATGGATTGTTGCTCAGCCATTAAAACAATGAATCATAAAATTCTCAGGTAAATGGATGGAACTAGAAAAAATTCTTCTTCAGTAAGGTAATCCATACCCAGAAAGACAAATATGGTATGTATTCTTTTTTGTGTGTGTGGATATTAGTTATTAAGTCAATAATAACCAAGGTACAATCCGTAGGACCACAGAGGTTAGGTACAAAGTAGAAAAGGTAAACAGAATATAATTGATATCTCTGGGTGATGGGTGGGGCCTGGAATGGGAAGATTAAGGGGGGAACAGGAAAGAAGAGGAGGAAGATGGAGGAAAGATAGGGAAAAATATTAAAATTAAGGACCATTTGAGGGGTAGTAGGGAAACTTAATACAGTAGATACTTCCCCCACAATGTATCATTCATATACATAAATATTCATGTATGTATGTATGTATGTGTATATATATGTGTGTGTATATATGTATATGTATATGTATATGTATATGTATATATATATATATATGCGGCGAACACCTCGACCAGCGAGGAAGAACGACCACCATGCGAGGATTCTTCTCAGATCACACTTTATTGGAGCACCTCTTGGTTAAGGGAGAGCTGGAGATGAGGGGCCCGGAGCGCTACTAGGCAGCTGCTTATATGGGGATTTGAGTAGACCGGCCAGTCTATGATTGGATCCCGCCAGAATGCGAGCATGGAGAGCCACGGGATAGGCTGAGGACATAAGGCTGTGACAACGTAACCTGCGCATGCGCAGACCTTGGCACGAGTGACTCAGGATTATAACCATATATGGAGTTGTTTACTACTGGGCTGCCAGGGGCCAGCGCCATCTTGTAATGGCAGCTCCCTGCAATATATATATATATATATATATATATATATATATATATAAAATGGCATTCTAAATGAAATTGCCATATAATTGGGAACCAGGGCCCAAACTGAACATTTCTTGTCACCAAATCAAGCTTCTAATAAAAGCAACGGATTATCTAATTGAGTTGCCGGCCAAAGGGATTCCATGGGAATCCCCAAACAAAACAGGCTGTGACCCAAACTATAAGTTGCTCTCCACAAACTGACAAGGCCTTCACCCTATGTGCTATCACCTCTGGTACAGAACGGTACTCTGCACAATACCAAAGGAGAAATGTAAACACAAACCCATCCATAAACACTTAGATCTATAAATCATCCCGTCCTGCCTGAGAGATATGCTAGAGCAACGATGTCTCAAAACTTGTGGGAGCAACCAACTAACACCTGATTTGACGTGAGACCCACTCCATGAGATGGAACCCATACCTTACACTAACTCAGTGATCAAGAACCTGAGAGTTAATATCCCGGGGACCTAGGCTAAAACCGAATACTCCTGTTCTACTAAAAGATTGTAGCAATAAAATGACTCCTGATGAACATTCCGTAGTACTCATAGATCAGTGTCTTGCTCAGGCTTAATCGAAGAAACTTCCTCCTGCAGCATTTGGGAACAAATACAGAAACCCACAGCTGGACATTATGCAGAGAGAGAGAGAGAGAGAGAGAGAGAGAGAGAGAGAGTGACTTAGAACACTCAGTCCTAAATAGGATGTCTCCATGTCCCCATCAGATCCCCCATGGAACACTGTGAAAGAGGAGGAAGAAGGAATATAAGAACTGGACGAGATGGAACACACCAAGGAAAGAAGGCTTTCAAAATTAACAGGATGGATGCACATATGAACTCATAGAGACAGCATCAGCACAGATAAGGCCTACACAGGTCTACACCAGATGGGGTCCTAGAGCTGAAAGGAGAGGTCGTCATTTTCTAATTATACATTCATAATTTGGGCTTCTTTTTTTTTATAAAGTTTAGGCCATTTTTATAAATTTTCAACCTCATTAACCTGTATCTATTCTGCCTGTATCACATGGAAACTCTTTTCTCCACTGGTTCCAACTTCATTAAGAAAATGTGCATAATTTAGATCTTTTCCAAGCCCAATATGTCCTTAAAAACTGTCTCCACTCCAAATTTTTGAACACAGACATTTTTTTTTACCACACCCTCCCACCAGCAATCAACCTATTGGTCCCTAGAGGAGTCTGACTCCTTATAGAGACATGCCTGAATCTCAGGACCATCTAGTGCAAACACTGCTACAGAATATTTTCTCATTGAGATAGCCAGGAGAGAAGAGATTTGTGAGGGTGGGTGGGTACCAAAGTTCTCAGAGAACTTTTTAAAATAAGTGTAAGAAAGATGACTCTTTAACTAACCAAAGACAAGTATTTTCTAAACATAGAGCTCATCAAGCTGTTTCCTAACTAAAAGCCTGCACACAATTACCCATCACATGAGGTTCAAAACACAAAGGCCAGGCTGTGTTCCTTAGTCTTGCAAGATTTGCTCCTCATTAGCTCTCTAGAAACATCTGTTGTCAATCTTATTCCTGTTCACCAAGTTCTCAACAAACTGGCCCACCAGAAGACCCATAAACATGACCAGGGCATCACATGCTGAGTGTACACATCTTTATTTCTGGATAGTCTTGTCATGCTTTTATACTTTATCTGTTTTCATTCTTCTAGACTCTACTTAAATGTCCCTTCCCCTGATATTTCTGTAATTACCATACTACCTAAAGCGTATCTCTGTTTCTTTCTCAGAGTCGTGTGACTTAGCATGAAGCACTACTTATAAGTAATCGATTAACCTCTATGTTCAATTGTATTGTTTGAACCAGAATGATACTATCAAAGTGTATTCTAAATGTTTTTCTCTACACTTAGATTTGTGCTCTTCTCAACTTTGATAAGAGGCTTTTTTTTTGACAATATGTAGTAGTTAATACAGAGATTCAAACTGATCAAAGTGCCAAGTATAAATGACACTGAGTGCTCAGCTGTGGATGGGTCATCAACATCAACCTCCATCGTCCGAGGCTCAGGGAATGTCACAGAAGAGGGTCCAGAAAGAAATGTCAAGAGCTGGCAGATGGGGAAGAGAGCTGTGAAATGCTAACTTCTGGATGTGTCATGGCTATCGCATGTATTAACTTACAGAAGCTGTGGTTACTGCACAAGACCCACACAAGTCCAAGCAGGTCAAATATTCCTGCATGGATTTGGGAAAGGCTATGAAAGCCCCACCTCTAGATGATAAGATGTTCACAGCAGATGGCTGCACCTGAGGGTGAGTTGCATTCTTTAGGGTTGGTGATTGCTGGTAAGTTGTTCATGGCCCAACAAATGACCCATATCCCTGCACATCTGGACAGCACTAATTGAATTCAGTGGGTTAAAATAATAATAATAAGTAATTTTTAAAAGAGGACATGAAGTTGGGATGGAAATGTGTTGGGGTGGGGATGCTGGGGGAAGTTAAATGGGTGAGGAGTGGACTGACATGGTCAAAATACGTTTTATACATGTATAAAACTTTCAGCAAATAAAAAAAATTACCAAAGAAGGAAAGAAGGCAAGTGTCACCTTGGTGCTATAAATGTTCAGTACTGACATGAACATCACTTATTTCCATGTTTTTGTTGCCTTGGGTGTAGACGATATTCTAAACAGTCTTAATAAATAAGAAACACAGAGCCAAATACAGAGGTAAATAGCCAAAGAGATCAGAGAGTCACAGCTACCTTATCTTACCACCTCGCTGCCCCTCCCCCAACACACCCCAGAGAGTTTTCTTCCTGTCTGACTTGTGTTTTTATTACCTTTCTGTTCTGCCTTCTCATTGGCTCTAAACCCAACCACATGACTTCCTCGTCACTGCCTGTCTGTACAGACCTCCAGGTCTTTATGGTTGGTATTGGGATTAAAGACTCATGTCATCATGTTTGGCTGTGTCCTTGACCACAAAGAGACTTTGCCTGCCATGGGATTTGATTAAGGACGTGGGCTACCACTGCCTGACTGCTGTTCCTGGCTCGCTTATGACCTCTGATCTCCAGGCAAACTTTATTTATTTATACAAATAAAATCACATTTCAGCACAAATAAAATATCGCCATACTTGGGTCTTGATAGTTTCTGATACAGTGGTGCTCAGTATGACTTATACCTACCTGTTCATTGACTGAATCACATGGGAGGCTGGTTTAGAAGTGAGTATTGCTGTCCTTCACCCAAGGAGTTCTACTTGATAGGTTCTCGGAAAACACTTGAAACTGTTCTTTCTTCTGAATGTCAGCTGTTTGTCCTCCATCCAACCTTCTAAGAAAACTCAATAGAAACTCAACAGAGATAGAGAAATGACAAGATAGCCACAAAATCCTGTTTGATTTTCTTTCTTGAGACTCAAGCTGCATGTCTTGGAGCCTTCAAGTCAGGTGAGTCATAGGACTAACTTCTGGGCAGGATTGATGACTGCCATGTCAGACCAGGCTAAAAATGCTCCAAGACAATCCTACATACTCTCTTTCTTCTCTCCTAGACCTGCCACATGCAGAACATGCAATAGGCAGTCTTAGAACATACACACATAAAATAATTCACTAGACAGAAGGAGCCCGTTGCCGAGTGACTGCCTTGAGCAAATACCCTGGCTACACCATGCACTAGCTGTGTAGTGAGTGACAATTGAATAGTTACCGTATTGATGCATGGAGATTGGATTCAACAGCTACTTGCCATGAGTAATGCAGAACACACATTTCCTTCAGATAATGTCAAAGTGTAGTACAAAGCATTGAGGGCATTGTATTATTATTAATCTTGACTTTATAGTCAATATATTTCAGTCAAGAAATTCAGACCTGATTAACAAATTCAGATGGAAGGGTACTCTGGGATGGTAGATTCAGATTTTTTGGTTATCTCATAAACTTTTCACTTACTTGCTATAGATTTATGAAAACACCTAAACCATAGTTTCCTATTTATCAACCAAATAAAATAACACAGCCATGTACATAGTAACAACAGTGGGTTGGTAGTTAATATATAACTGCTATTTCTATTTAGTGGTTAATATTAATAACTGGTTTTTAAAATAACTCATGTTAACAGGATAAATAATACTGGTAATTATACCATTACATGTCAAATATCATCTATATTAGTAATGTACACTCATAAGTGTTAATTTCATGAATCAATGAGACATATTAATTATATGTAGATATAGAAATAAAGTGTTAGCAGAATCAGAGAAATCTTGTATGTATTTTTTCTTGATCATATTTTCAGATTTTTTAAACGTAATTTGATCCTATCTACTGGGTATTAATGTTTTGACACCATGTTGAACATTTTCTCTGCTAATCCACAAGATTGTTTGGAAACATTTTTTGTAACGATTGATTGTATCCTTCATTTTAGTATACGCGTGATTCTACATAAGCATTCTGAGGGCAACTACTACTGGCCTGGGAGGGTACACAGGTATTTCAAGCTGTTGGCTTCCTCTTCTGCTAACAAATTGTGAGCTTTGTCACGACATGCCTTCTAGGCTTATGCATCTGGTTAAAGAAAATGTCTTACCTATTAAATTCTTTTTTTAAATTTTATTTTACAATATAATTTAATTCTACATATCAACCGCGGATTCCCTTGTTCTCCCCCCTCTCGCCCCCCTCCCCTTCCCCCCAGCCCACCTCCCATTCCCATCTCCTCCAGGGCAAAGCCTCCCCCAAGGACTGAGATCAACCTGGTAGACTCAGTCCAAGCAGGTCCAGTCTCCTCCTCCCAGGCTGAGCCAAGAGACCCTGCATAAGCCCCAGGTTTCAAACAGCCAACTCATGCAATGAGCACAGGACCCAGTCCCACTGCCTGGATGCCTCCCAAACAGATCAAGCCAATCAACTGTCTCACCCATTCAGAGGGCCTGATCCAGTTGGGGGCCCCTCAGCCATTGGTTCATAGTTCATGTGTTTCCATTTGTTTGGCTATTTGTCCCTGTGCTTTATCCAACCCTGGTCTCAACAATTCTCTCTCATATAGACGCTCCTCTTTCTCGCTAATTGGACTCCTGGAGCTCCACCCGGGGCCTGGCCGTGTATCTCTGCATCCAGTTCCCTCAGTCATTGGATGGGGTTTCTAGCATGACAATTAAAGTGTTTGGCCATCCTATCACCAGAGTAGGTCAGTTTGGGCTGTCTCTCGCCCATTGCCAGCAGTCTATTGTGGGGGCATCTTTGTGAATTTCTGTCGGCCTCTCTAGCCCTTTGCTTCTTCCTATTCTCATGTGGTCTTCATTTACCATGGTCTCCTATTCCTTGTTCTCCCTCTCTGTTCTTGATCTAGCTGGGATGTCCCGCTCCCCCAAGCGCTCTTTCCCTTGTCCCTTGCCTTTCATTACCCCCACTCACATCCAGGCTGTTCATGTAGATCTCATCCATTTCTCCGTCATTGGGCAATCCCCGTGTCTTTCTTGGGGTCCTGTTTTCCAGGTAGCCTCCCTGGTGTTGTGAGTAGCAGTCCAGTCATCCTTGTTCCACATCTAGTATCCTCCTATGAGTGAGTACATACCATGTTTGTCTTTCTGAGTCTGGGTTACCTCACTCAGGATGGTTTTTTTTTCTAGACCCATCCATTTGCCTGCAAACCTCATGATGTCATTGTTTTTCTCTGCTGAGTAGTATACTCTGAGCTGGTACCTTATAGAAATGGCAAGACTCTTAGAATCATAAACTCACAGTACATAGTTTTGGCTTACCTACTCATTATTTCCATCACATAAAGCTAGCCCAAATCCTACCATAGATGGGGCAGGTGATCTCCAAACTTTTCCACATACTCAGAGACTACTGACCATGACTTGTTTCTAGGGGATAGATTATCAAATTTTATTTAGGATTTGGGCATTTGTAGATGGCTCATGGCCCTGTGGATGGCTTCATACCTGTGCAAATATTGCCAACTGGTGGAAGCCATGCATCTGCTGAGATCAGTGCAGGCATGCAAAACAGATGGCTCATTGTATGGCAGAGTCCCATTGAGCAGAACTCAAGCCGCCAACACTTACTGGATTTGGTTGGTTATACAAAAATTAAAAAAAAAAATTAAATAAAATAAAAAAGGAAAATGACATTGTTGGGAGGGAGGGAGCTAGAAATGGAAGAAAAGTTAAATATGATCACAAATTATATAAATGTTTAAAGTTCTCAACAATAAAACTCAAAACATAAAATTAAAAGAGGAGACAAACTTGAAAAAAAAAAAGAAAATGTCTTACTTTGTAACTAGCCTGCAGATTTCAACACTGTGTCAAGTCAAATCCAACGACTGAACAGTCTCAAAAATTATTATGGACCATCCTTAATAATATTCTTCCCCGGGGCCCAGAAGAGAAGCTATGAATGGTGAGAATTATTTTCAGGAAATAAATCTAAGTGCAACAAACTCTTTGTCCATCTACTTTATTCCTCTGGGATGAAGTTCTAGCTACCCAGCTTCAGTTCTGTTCTCACGCCTAACTCCTTTTTTGCCTGATTTCTCTCTACATTTATCTGCTGTTCTCTTAATTCTCTCATCTTAGTTCTGGCCCATCTTAGACTTTTTCATCTCGTTCTTATCCATCTCGCTTTTTACCCATCTAGCTCTTTCTCATCCATACTTCTAGTTCTCCAGTCAAAATTCTCTCTAGTCAAAAATCCTCCAAATCCTCTGTAAATCTCTGAGGTTTACAATTATGTACCCATGCCATAACAGTGCTCTAGCTAAAACGAGGTCACCAGGCTTGAATTCTTACAGGGTCATAAAGGCAGACCAGAGTTTTCCTCAGGCAGTGACCCACAGGCTTTCTTTTACAACCCAAAAGGGGAGTGGTAAAGGAGGAGGTCAACTAAAAGCTAAAATCGGTTAACATACCAGAAAAAAGGGATTTTATGTGCTGAAACTCCATTCCTAGGGGTGGTTAGGTAAATGTTAGGAGTCTATAATATTAGTATAAATACCACTAAGGCTATATAAGAAAGGAGGCTCTGAGCTTGATTTGCCCTAACTCAGGAGATCCTTTGGCCTTAGATGCTTGATAGGTATTTCAGATAAAATACACTGTTACGAGTTCTTAGAAGCATACATAACATACAAGAAAAACATTGTAGGAATCCGCTAATGTATATACAACAGCCAAAATATCACCAAGACTTCTTAAGCCGTGGCTTGACCTTTGGAAAAGTCCTTGACCTTTCTAAGTAGTAGCTTTTGTGATAGTAGCCGAATTCCTTTCCATTTCCCTGCAGCTGGGAGCAGTATAGCCCAACTCCCTACTAACAATATTGCATGAGATCCTAATGTTCCTCAGGGGAAAAAACTTGGTTCAGAAGAGTTTCTGCTTTTAAATCATTGGAGGGGAGGATCAACAAACAGTGATCATCTCATATAACAGATATACACAATCTGTGTGCTACCATAAGTTACATTCAATCAATATGTGTGTTTAAATACTTATAATAGTCAACAAGTGAAAAATGTTTTGCTTTAACTGTTTTCATGAGGTAGATGTGACACAGACTACAGTGCACATATCTGAAGTGGATAATTTGATGAGTTATGGTATAAGCACATGCCCATGAGCTTATCATTGCCACCGAGATTATAAACAACCTCCCTAAAAAAAACCAACAAGTTCTCAGGAGTCCTCAAAGCTGATAATTTCTCTCCTTCTCCCCACTGATTTTCTTCCTCTTGCTATAGATTAGTTGGTGTTTTCTAGAGCTTTACATATATGAAAACATACATTGTAAATTCTCAGGTATAATTTCTTTTCCAGCATATTGAGATTTACTCATAGTTTTAAGTATATCGACCTGTCTATGGACATTTGGAACAGTAACACATTTTTGCTATTACAATTGAACTGTTGTGCATGGTTGTGTACAAAGCTTTGTTGTAAAATGCATTTCTAGTTTTGTTTTTTTTTCTAAGTACCAAGGGATGGGATGGCTGGATGATACACCATCCACAGAGGACATAGGAAATTTTAGGAAGTGATTCAATTGTTTTCTAAAGTGTGCATGCCATTTTGAAACCTGGCAAGTAGTACATAAATGTCCAAGTCCTCCACCCTATTATCACACAATACAGTTGGTCTTTGACCACTGTGGTAGATGCCTAGTGGTACCACACTGTTGTTGGAACTTGTAGGTTTCAAGTAACTAAATATATTGACAATCTTTTTACATGTGATTATTTTTATGTGTCTTTGATAAGCTTTGTCTAAGTCTTGTACCTATTTTTATTGGGTAGTTTATTCTTCTTATACTTTAAAAAAAAATTAAATACAGTAGATGTAAGTCCAGCATAAGACATGTGATTCACAAATCTTTTAACCTGACTTTATTTCTCTTATCAGTTAGATAGAAGGTTTAGAGATAATAAAAAAAAAGGCATGGAGTGGAGTTCATTTGATAATTATGCTTCTAAATCATTTGCATATCATAATTAATTTTTCTTAATCTTTAATCCACAGAGTGATTGCTCCAGTATTTGGTGGTACTTTGCTTAGATGCTTTTTTTTTAAAGTTTTTAGTTTTTTTTTTTTTTTTGAGACAGGGTTTCTCTGTGTAGCTTTCCTCAAACTCACAGAGATCTGCCTGGCTCTGCCTCCCGAGTGCTGGGATTAAAGGCGTGCACCACCACTGCCCAGTAAGTTTTTTGTTTTTTTAAGACAGGGTTTCTCTGTGTAACAGTCCTGGCTGTCCTGGAACTCTCTTTGTAGACCCGGCTGGCCTTGAACTCATAGAGAATCATCTGCCTCTGCCTCCTAAATGCTGGGATTCAAGGTGTGCACTACCAACATCGGGCTGCTTAGATACTTTTAATGGATAACAGCTGTTCTAGATAAACCTCTAATTATTTTCAACTACTACAGTCTCTTTTCTACCTTTAATATCATTAATCTTCTTTGGATATTAGAGTTCATCTTCACGTATGTAAATATGTTTCCATGATTCTTGTATTGTCTCTGGAGGAACACGTCTGGGATTCTGAATCCCTAGATACTTCTTCAGCTGCAAAGTACAGCCTCTACACCCTAGATGGCCATAAACCTTTAAACTGTGAATGCATAGAGAATAAGAATGAACATGTGATGCCATATGTGTCCCACAGGGAGTGAGACATGAGGACATGGAAGTCAGTATCGAGTGTCTCTGGTATGGGGAAACTTATAAAACATGGTGGTTAGCACACCATAGGGAACAAGAGAGTGAACTTTAGAACATGGGTGTTCAAAGTCTGGCTAGTTCACTTACTCTGTAAGTTGGAATAAGTCCTTCAGTCTTTCTGTATCTCCATTTCCTTTCCTAAGTAGTAGACATAGTAAGCCCTAACTTGGAGAATGGCCAGGTAAAAAAGAAACCACATACATAACAAAGTCTCAAGTGACAAATGGAAATAGAGGGGTGAGAACTTTATTATAAATATTTCTTCTGATTTAAAATCTACTGCTAACTCTGGAAATCTTGTCAGATTTAATGCATTTAGGATAATGTGAGGCCCAATGCTGGGTATGCCTGGGTATGAGATGATTGACATGTTAGGAACTAAATGATGGGAGAGACCAGCCTTCAAGGTGTGTGGCACCACTCAAGTAGCTGGTGTTTAGATGAAGGAGAAATGGGAGAAGCGATCACCAGTTCAGAAGTACAAGCTCTGTTCTGCCAAGGAAATGCAGTTTCAATGCATCTGTTATCTATCCACAGACATCAGAATTGCAGTATCTTCAGCCTTTCAGTATGATATCAACAGCATTGAGTCTCTAGGCCTTAGGCAGTTGGACTGGGACCATTAGGCTTGCATCTCCTTTGAACCAAGTTGCTACCAGTGTGAAAATGGGTGACGTTATACTAGGCAGCTCCTATTATGTAAGTCAACCCAGCCAACTTCCTTTTTATTAGGAGTTGGTTTTATTCCTCTAGAACACAAGTTCTCAACCTGAGTCATGACCCTTTAGGGTTCAAATATCAGATATTTACCTTACGATTCATACCAGTAGCAAATTACAGTTATGAAATAGCAACTGAATAATTTTATGGTTGGGGGTCACCACAACATGAGGAACTGTATTAAAGGGTCACAACATTAAGAAGGTGGAAAACCACTGCTCTAGAGAAACCTAGCACAAATTTTGAGACCAGGAATACATTTTTGTTGCAGAAAAAAATTTCAAGGTATAATAGCCTCTCAGATGTAGTACAATTGCTGAGTTTTCATAGTTAAATTTTTATTATATGCCATTTTGTTAATTTTTGACAATTTCACACATACACAGAATGTATTGTGGTTATATTCAACTCAGTTTCTCCTTCTAATTCCTCCCAGATGCACCTACTGGATTCTTTTAACAAGGTTATGGTGAAAATTCATAACTAAATCGAAGCATAAAGATGTAAAAATGATGTTCAGATGAGGAGTGTGAGAACTGCAGAGAATTCAGGTGCAGATTAAACAATTGTTATTGTGAAAGAAATAAATACTATTAAAGAGAATGGAGGCACTTTTTCTTGGGCCAATAGAAAAAGTATCTTGAGAGCAAGAATCTACACATCAAAAGCTTTAAGATATTTAGCTGAAAATCCATGTTAAAACCTTGAAGAGAGTGCCTGTAAAACAAGCCTGTTGGCAAGTATTCCCCCAGGTTCACCCATGCAGTCACCTGGAGGGCACTGCTGCTGACAACTCCATGTTACCAATAAGTTGCTGGGTTTGTATATATTCAAAACTCAAAAGACCCTGGGGGTTATGTAAACCTGGACACAGCCCAGGCTGTTGCCAAGGCTATTGGTTGCTTTCCACAAAGTGATGGTGAGGGCCTAGGATGGCTATTCTTAGTTGTCAGCATGATTACATCTAGAATTAACCAAAATCTAAGAATGGATGGGCACATCTGTGAGGAATTTTTGCTTAATTTGAAGTGGAAAAATCTGCTTCTAATACAGATCTTTGAGGTGAGAAGACACAGCCTTAATCCTGATCTTTTGAGCTGGGAAAACCCACCTCAAATCTAAGCCAATGTCTTCTGCTGGAAGACTATATAAGGACATGGAAGAAAGATGCTTTTGCTCTTTGCCTACTTGTTCTCACCTTACTAGCAAGTCCAGTCCTTCACTGGCATTAGAACCTATTTCTTTGGCATTCTGACATACACTAGAGAACAGCTGAGACATCCAGACTCATGAACTGAACAACTCCTGGATTCTTGAACCTTCTATCATAGGCAGTCATTGTTGGACAAGTCAGACCACAGTTTGTAAATCATTCTAAAAATTCTATCTATCTATCCATCTTTCTTCCTTCCTTCCTTTCTTCCTTCCTTCCTTCCTTCCTTCCTTCCTTCCTTCCTTCCTTCCTTCCTTCTTTCTTTCTTTCTTTCTTTCTTCCTTTCTTCCTTTCTTCCTTTCTTCCTTTCTTCCTTTCTGTCAAGAGAGAGAGAGACAGAGACACAGAGACAGAAAGATAGGGACAGAGAGACAGAGAGTACCCCGACTAACACAGATTTGGGTACCAGATGTAGCTCCAGAGCAACAGAAGCATAAGGATGAATTTTTAAGCATCTGGAAAAGGCTTTCCAATTTGCTGACACCTTTAGTTACCAAAGCCTCTCCAGTTACTGAAGCATCTCCTAGGAGCTCAGAACATAGTAAAGGCCCATGATGTGAACTATTTTACAGTCTTGAGGAGATAAATGCATTTGATTATCTTAATTTGTAAACTGTAAGCACCAATGGATTTGGTGACTTTGTATATAAAACTTTTGATGGTTTGTAGAAAAATAAGGAAGATGATGGTGCTGGTCAGTTTCTCCTGGCATCTCTGGATAAACTGACAAAGGAGAGAGATAAACTCCCTTCAGCAATAAAATTAACCAACTTCTAACATCTCAGAATACAATGAAAGGCAACAATAAACTTGGTGATAAAATTGACCAGCTCCAGATGCCTACAAAGAGTTTAAAAGTTTCTAAGTGTGCCTTGGAAGAGAATCTTCTCCCCAGCAACCATGGAGCTCAAGCTGTGGAAAGTCAAACTAGAGCACTCATGATAAGCTTGGCTGAATTAGACTGAAAATTCAAGGCCATGCCTTGGAGGGTGTTAATTGGAAAAGAACTGGATCCTGTAACTTGGGATGGGGCTATGTGGGAGGGCCCTATTAAAGCTGAGAACTTTAAACCCTCAGATTCTCAAGGAGGAAGAATATCTCAACCCTCAGTAGAAGATTTACTCATACTTCTGTCCCCTGAAAGGTTGCCTTTTTCACCTTTGACTGAGGAAATTAGTCCTTTATTGTCTGCTAGGCCAGCAGTGACTTTTTCTGAAGGAAATGTCAGGTGAAACAATACTAATGTCACTCAGAGCCCACCAATAGTTGCCTCTAGACCTATAACCAGACTTAAGGCAAAGCTCGCTCCTAGAGGGGAGATAGAAAGTGTAGACCAAGAGGAGGTGCACGATGTTACTGAAGAGCTTAATGAGTTTGCTAATTCACTCAAGCAGGAGAATATGTGTGGGAAATTATTTTAAGAGTGTAGGACACTGGTGGAAGGAACATAAAGCTGGATTAGGCTAAGTTTATTGATATAGGCTTTCTGAGCAAAGATTCCAAGTTTAATGTGGAAGCCACCATACTTTGAAAAGGTGTCAAAAGTTTCTTTGAATGGTTGCCTGGAGCATTTGTCCAAAGATTGCCTTACTGAAAAGGAGTGGAAGATCCCTCATATCCCTTGGCTTAGTGTTGATGAAGGGATTTTAAGGGCTCAGGGAAACTGCATTGCTAGAGTGGGTATGCTGCATAAAACCTCGTCGTCCACAGTGGGGAGACCCAGAAGACATGCCCTTCACGAATCCTCTAAGATGCAAAATGGTGAGAGGGGAACCAGCACATTTGAAGAGTTTTCTTGCCTGTCTTTTCCTTGTGCTAGAGCTGAGGGCTAGAGACAATGCTGCTCAGTTGGGAGAATTAAATGCAGTGAGTGTAATTGGGCTCCTAGGTAGCAGGGGATGAGTGGCAGAATGGAATTATCAAAGGTCAGGTGTGATCATAGTTGTCCTAATGGGCAACGCAGACAAAACAATGTTCATAATGGCTTAACCCATAATGACCAACATAGGCAAAGTGAATTTTATGGTGGCATGACTCATATAGACCTTTGATACTGGCTAATCAATTATAGTGTTTCTAGAAATGAAGTAGATAAGAAGCCTACTGAATTGATTACATTAGATGGGGGGGGGGACGAAAATCTCAGTTCATGAATCAATTTCCAGACTTGAGCTAGTTTCCAGACCCAGGACCCCTAAGGGGTGGCCAAGTTACCCTAAGATAGCATCCTGATTCGATGTTTCACTCTTAGCCTTTCTCCAGTCCTTCCATAAGGACTTATGGCCTTTTACAAAGGTAACTGTACACTGGGGGAAAGGAAACAATCAGACTTTCCTGGGTCTATTGAATACTGGTTCTGAACTGACTCTGTTTCTGGGAGATCCCAAGAAACATTGTGGCCCTCCATTTAAAGTAGGGACTTATGGAGTCAGGTGATTAATGGAGTTTTGACTGATGTCCAACTCACAGTTGATCCAGTGGGTCCCCAAACTCATCCTCTTATTATTTCCTGAGTCCAGAATGTATAGTTGGGATAGATATGCTTAGAAGTGGGCAGAATTTTTACGTTGGTTCACAGACCTGTGGGATGAGGGATATTATGGCTGGAAAGGCTAAATGGAAGGCTTTAGAGTTACCTCTGCAAAGAAAAATAGTGGATCAAAAACATTATTGCCTCCCTGGCAGAATTCCAGAAATTAGTGTCACTCTCCAGGACTTAGAAGATGCAGGAATGGTGGTTCATACTTCATCGCCCTTCAACTCTTCTTTCTGGCCAGTGCGGAAGACAGATGACTTGTGGAGAATAACAATTGACTATCAAAAGTTCAATCAGATAGTGACTCCAATTACAGCTGCTGTATCAGAAATAGTAGCCTTACTTGAGCAGATTAACATTGGTAGATTGATATGCATTATTGCTGCTGATCTAGCAAATGCCTCTTTCTCTGTACCTGTCCATAAGGACCACCAGAAGTAATTTCCTTTCAGTTGTCAAGACCAGCAGTATATCTTTTTTTTTAAAACTGTGTAAGTTTTTCTTTTTTTTTTCATTTTTCTTAGGAAAATTTCTACTCACTCTACATACCACCGACAGATCCCACCTCCTCCCCCTCCCACCCCCAAGCTCTCTCTCCCAAACTACCCCACATCCCCACATCTCCCAAATCAAGGTCTCCTATGGGGAGTCAGCAGAGCCTGGCACACTGAGCCTAGGCAGGTCCAAGCCCCTTCCCATTGCACCAAGGCTGTGCAGGGCATCACACCACAAGTACCGGATTCCCCAAAGCCTGCCCATGTACCAGGGATGGATCCTGATCCCCCAGCCTGGGTGCTCCCGAAACAGTTGGAGCCAAACAACCGTCTTCCATATCCAGAGGGCCTAGTCCAGTCCCATGGGGGCTCCACAGCCACTAGTCTACAGTTCATGGGCTTCCACTAGTGTGGCTGGTCATCTCTGCACTTCTTCCCATCATGATCTCGATGTCCTCTGCCTGCAGAATCCCTCCTCTCTCTCATCGATTGGATTCCCGGAGCTTAGACTGGTGCCTGGCTGTGGATCTCTCCATCTGCCTCCATTGGTCACTGAACAAAGGCTCCATGATGACAAGGTATTTGCTAGACTGGTCACCAGAGCAGACCAGTCCAGGCACCCTCTGGACCAGCAGCAGTATATCTTTACAGTTTTACCTCAAGAATATATTAACTCTTCAGCCCTGTGTCATAACTTAGTTAGAAGGTATTTGGATTGTCTGTTTCTTCCATAGAATATCACACTGATGTGCTATATTAGTGATTATACTAATTGGACCAAGTGAGCAGAGGGTAGCAACCAGTGTAGATTCATTGGTAGAACATATGTACATCAGAGGATGGGAAATAAATCCAATCAGAACCAAGGGCCTTCTACCTCAGTGAACTCCGTGGGTGTTCAGTGGTGTGCAATATGCAGAGATATTTCTTCCAAAGTGAAGGGTAAGTTCTGGCACCTAACCCCTTCCACCACCAAGAATGAAGGACATTTAGTAGGCCTATTTGGATTCTGGAGACAGCACATTTCCTAATTTGGGTCTGTTACTCTGGCCCATATATCATGACTCAGAAAGCTGCTAGCTTTGTGTGGGACCTGGAACTACAGAAGGGTTTTCAACAGGACCAGGCTGCTTGCTGTGCAGGCTTCTCTACCACTTCGACCACATGATCAACAGACCTAATGACACTTGAGGTGGCAGTGGCAGATAGGGATGTTCTTTGTACCTTTGGCAGGCTCCTATAGATGACTCACAGAAGAGACCTTTGGGATAGTAGAGAAAGGTGCTACTATCATCTGCAGACAACTATTCTCCCCATGAATGACAGCTCTTGGTCTGCTATTGGGCTGCAGTGGAAACTGAACATTTGACAATGGGCCACCAAGTTTCCACGTGATATGATTTGCCCATCATGTGCTGGGTGTTATCTGACCCACCTAGTCATAAAATAGAACCTGCGCAGCAGCAATCTATTATCAAATGGAAGTGGTATATATGTGATTGGATCTGAGCAGGTCCTAAAGGTAAAATCAAATTATATGAAGAAGTTTCCCAAATGTCTATGGTTTCTACTCTCAGTACAATGACATCTGCTGCCAAGCATGCATCTATAGCCTCATTGGGTGTGCCCTACGATTGACTGACTAAGGAAGAGAGGACTAGGTTGTGATTTAGTGATGGTTCTGCACAGTATGCAGGTACCACCCCGAAGAGGACAGCCACAGCACTACAACCCCTTCTGAGATAACCCTGAAAGACATCTGTGAAGGGAAATCTTCACAGCGGCAGAACTATGGGTAATACACATGGTCATACAATTTGTTTGGAAGGAGGTATGGCCAGATTGTTCACTGAATTATTGTCTGTGACCAATGGGTTGGCTGGATGATCAGGGACTTGGAAAGAACATGATTGGAAAATTGGTGAAAAAGACAACTGAGAAAGAAGTATGTGGATAATCTCTCCAAATGGAAAGAGAATGTGAAGATACTTGTGTCCTATGTTTATGCTCATTAAAAAGTGACTTCATGTGAAGAGGAGTAAAATATTCAAGTAAATAGGATGACCTATTCTGTGGACACAATCTCTTTCCCCAGGCAGATTGGTCATTGACCAATGGACCCATGAACAAATTGGCCATGGTGGTAGAGATGGGGGTTATGCATGGGCTTGACCATATGGACTCATCAAGGCTGATCTGACTAAAACGGCTGCTGAGTGCCATATCCACAAACAGCAAAGGCTAAGACTGAGCCCCAGGCATGGCACCATTCCCCAGGGTGACCAGCCAGCTACCTAGTGGCAGGTTGACTACACTGGACAACTTCCTCCTTGGAAAGGACAATGCTTTGTCCTTATGGGAGTAGATACTTATTGTGGTTATGGATTTGCCTTTCCTGTATATAATGCTTTTTGCCAAAACCACCATCCATGGACTTAGAGAACACCTTATCTACTGTCATGACATTCCACACCCTATTGCCTCTGACCAAGATGCTTTACATCACAGCCACATAAGTGTGAGAGTGGGTCCATTGTCAGGGAATCCGTTGGTCTTACCATGCCCCACACCATTCTAAATCAGCTGGCCTGAGAGAAAGATAGAATATCTTCTTGAAGACACAGTTACAATACCAATTAGGTGGCAGACCTGGGGCAAGGTTCTCCAGAAGGCAGTATATGATTTGAATAAAGTTCTAATATGTTGTGCAGTTTCTCCTATAGCCACAATCCATGGATCTATATGAATCGAGGGTAGAAAAGGGAATAGTTCCACTTGCTATCACCCCCAGTGACCCACTAGGAAAATTTTTGCTTCTTGTTTCCATGACCTAGAAGTTTGGTTCCAGTGAGTGCTCCTACCAGGAGCCACAGGAAACATTCAACTGAACTAGTTCAGACTCCCCGTGCCCCCTTTGAACTACTGATGCCATTAAGCCAACAGGCTAAGAAAAGTATAACAGTGTTAGGAGGGGTGATTGATCCAGACTACCCTGGGGAAATTGAATTGCTTCTTCGAAATGGAGGTGGAGTGTGGGAGATCCTTTAGGGAGTCTCTTGGCACTACCATGCACTATGTTTAAAGTCAATGAGAAACTACCACAGCCTAATCCAGGCAGGACGTCAAAGAACGCAAATATCCCAAATGAAAGTATAGGTCACTCCTCCAGGAAAAGAGCCAATGTCTGCTGAGGTGCTTGCCAATGGTTGGAGGAAATATAGAATGGGTAGTAGAGGAATGTAGTTATAAATACCAGCTACCAACATATAACCAGTTGCAGAAATGAAGATTATAATTGACATGAGTGTTTTTGTAGTATTTTGTCAAGAATGTGTTTGTACAGATATTTTTGTTATTTTTATTCAATTTCTTTATCATGTGGTATAAAATCTATTAAGAGAATATCAACAATTATCATATATAAATATGCTAGAAGAATTTCCTTGTGGGACATTGACACATATTATAAATTTATAAGGCATTTGTTTCAGTTGCACAAGGAATAGTTATATCCTGTTAGGCATAATTATGACCTAGTCACATACATAATGTGTTTATGATTGTACTTGGGATAGAGTTGTATCATGTTTAGGCATTATTATGACCCAGTTATGGTTTTTATTTTTAAATTAATTATGACATAAGGACATACAATTTTGTATCAAGTTGACAGGGAGTGTACTTGTGATGTTTATTCTTGGTTGTCAATATGAATACATATGAAATTAATTAAAACCTCCAAATGGAGGTCCACATCTGTGAGGGATTTTTGCTTAATTTGAAGTAGGAAGATCTACTTCTAATCCATATATTTGAGGTAGGAATACATACCTCAAATGTGGTGATATTGTGTTCCCCAATATATTGTGCACCCTAATAAACTTACCTGGGATCAGAGAATAGAACAGCCACTAGATATAGAGGCCAGAAAGTGGTGGTGCACACACCTTTAATCCTAGCATTCCAAAGGCAGAGATCGGTCTGGATCTCTGTGAGTTCAAAGCCACACTGGGAATAGCCAGGCATGGTGACACACGCCTTTAATACCAGGAAGTAACAACAAGAAGCAGAAAGGTTTATAAGACATGAGGACCAGGAACTAGAGTCTGACTAAGTTCTTAGGCTTTTGAGCAGCAGTTCAGCTGAGATCCATTCTGGATGAGGACTCAGAGGCTTCTAGTTTGAGGAAACAGCATCAGCTGAGAAGCTGGCAAGGTGAGGTTAGCTGTGGCCTGTTCTGTCTCTCTGATCTTTCAGCATTCACCCCAATACCTGGCTCCAGGTTTGTTCTTATTAATAAAGCCTTTTAAGATTCATGTTACACTCTAATCCAGATATTAGATAGGAAGACACAGTTTAATCCTGATCATTTGACCTGGGACAGCCCACCCCTAATCTGGGCCACACCTTCTGCTAGAAATCAGTATGAGGACACAAAGGAAGCTTTTGCTCTTTACCTGCTTGTTCAAACCTTGCTAGCAAGTCCACTTCTTTACTGGCATTAGATCCTAATTCTTTGGGATTCTAGCATATTCTGACGACCAGTGAAACATCCAGCCTCATAGACTGAACAACTACTGTATTCTCAAACCTTCCATTCATAGAGAGCCATTGTTGGACTAACTGAACCACGGCCTGTAAGCTATTCTGATAAACCTCCTATATATAATAGAAAAGTTCTACTACTCTAGAGAACCATGACTAATAGAGGCCCCATTGCTGAAGACACCTATGAAACTCACTAAACATGGAGAAGTCAAGCTGGGGCCTACCTAGAGCCTTTATTCCTACCGTCTAATGTTTATGGTACTGGAAAGTACTCTGCACATTACCAGTGAAGAAAGGTAAACACCGACTCGATTGCAAAAGCTTCAATCTACGATGGTGACTTGTCTTTAAGATCCGTTTTTTTGGTGCAATAGTGGCAAAAATTTTGTGGGAGTAACCAACTACTGTCTGATTGGAATCATGACCCACTCCATGAATTGGAACCCATGCCTGCCACTGCTCAAGTGGGTATGAACTTTCAGTGAATAGGAACAAATACAGAGAACCATGCCTAGATAGCATGGAGAGAGAGACATTAAAATACCCAGTTCTAAATGGTGTATCTCCATCAAATCTGCCCTGTCAGAGATCATGGAACTCTGAAGAGGACAAAGGAAGATTAGAATATCCAGCAGGGATGAAATACACCAATGAAACAAGGCCTTCTAGACATAACAGGAAAGACTCTTATGATCACAGAGCCTGTGGCAGCATATGTAAGGCCTGCGCAATTCTGAGACAGATGGGGTCCCAGTGCTGAGAGAGGAAGAAGACACCCCCCCCTTCCCTAGCCCAGAAACTATCTCTAACTGATAGACACTCACAAAAGAAAAATTAGTTTTTCCAACGGGGTCTCACTGGGTATACAAACAGCAATAGATGGCCAACACAAAATGAACTCAATGGTATTTTTAAAGGTTTTTCTCACACACATTGCTTTGTCTGGGTATGTTAGTCAGGGTTCTCTAGAGTCACAAACTTATGGAATGAATCTCTCTCTCTCTCTCTTTATATATATATGTGTGTGTGTGTGTGTGTGTGTGTGTGTGTGTGTGTGTGTGTGTATGGGAATCTATTGGAATGACTTACAAGCTATAGTCCAACAATGGCGAGCTGTGAATGGAAAGTCCAAGAATCTAGTAGTTGCTCAGTCTCATGAGGCTGGATGTCTCCCCTGGTCTTCTGTATCTGTTGGAATCCTGAAGAAGTAGACACCAATGCCAGTGAAGGAATGGATGTGCTGACAAGGCAAGGGCAAGTAGGTGAATAATACAACCCTTTCTTCTTCATTTATCCTTATACAGACTTCCAGAAGAATGTGTGGCCCAGATTAAAAGTGTGCCTTTCAGCCTCAAGGTCTGGATTAAAGGCATGTTTCTTCCAGCCTCAAGATCCAGACCAAAGGCATGTAGCCTTGCCTCAAGATCCAGATCACAAGTGTGTCCTCCATTTCTGGATTATAGTTCATTCCAGATATAGTCAAGTCTACAACCAAGAATAGCCATCATACTGGGCATTATGTTTTTCCCTTATAGATCTTTTATTTATGTATTATGGTTTCTGATTTTGTTTATAGGGATTTTCTGTGTGTGCAAAAAGTGTGTGTCTCAGAGTCTAATGTGTTTCTTATGCTTTTCATTGACTTTTTTGTTTGATTTGTCTTATTCTGTTTTATTTTCTTTTATTCTTTTATTATTAGTAGTACTAGTATTTTAGATGTCAGCTTGTATTGTAATGAGAAAGAAAAGGTGTGAAATGGGTGAGGAAGTGAGAAAAATCCAAGAGGAGTTAGCAGAGAGAATCACCACAATCAGAATATATTGTATCAAAAATATATATTTTAATTCAATAGAAAAAGAAAGTGGCTGGGTTACTGTCACCAAGGTACCAGTGAAAACTCCTCAAAGACTCCTGTAATGTGTAGGAGATTCTCATTACTTTTGTGGATGTCCTGAGTGAGCTATGTTTGATGCCTTAGTAATAACAGACATTCCAAGATCTTGGAGATACTAGAAATGTGCAACACCTACTAAGTAAAGCTGTAGACACTGGCTAGAGCCTTCAGCCAAAGAGAGAGTTCGCTTGTGTTACAAGTGACAGGAGCATAGGGGAAGTACTCTTGGAAGCAAAACCATGGAAGCAAAACCGATGCCACTGTATGCCACAGATGCTAGATTTGGAAGTGGATTTAGCTCTTGCCTTGTTCCAGTATTACTTTGTATTCCTTCTCTTCCTTATAGATTGAGAATACTGATTGTGCATTGTTGTATATTGGAAGTAGGTAACATATTTTGGTTTACAAAGGTTGTCAGCCAAGTGTTTACCTTGAAGCTCAGAAAGGACTGAATTTTCAGTAGCTCAACATTGCTGAAACTATGGGAACCTTTGAAGTTGCACAGAATTCATTTTTCACTATCATGAATGTAAGCCTGTGGGACCAGGGTAGACTCTTATAGTTTGAGTGTGAAGTGTGCCCCATGGGCTCATGTTTTCAAATGCTCAATTTCTAGTCAGTGGTGCTATTTTTGAGAGGTTGCGTAACCTGGAGTAAATGGGGCCTATCTGGAAGGGGAAATCCACTAAGAGTTGGCCATGAAGCTCATACCTGACTCTGGTTATAGGCTGGACTCTCTGCTTCCTCTTCCTGCTGTTAAGTGAGGCCCTGAACCACACATTTTCACTGTTAATGAGCTATTCAACCATACCTTCCTACCTAATGAAATCAGCAACCAAAACAAATCCTTCAGGCCGCAAATAGCTTCTCTTGGGTAGTTTGTCTCAACTATGAAAAAAGTAACAAATACGTTAACATGTGTAGAGAATTCTTCATGTGGTAAGGATTTGTTATTGCTATTTTACAGATTAAGAAAGCTTATTCAAGCTCTGGTATACAGTATATCAATACATTAAACTCAAGGGCAGTAGGTCTCTACATCTCCTTAGGAGCTCTCTGTCTAAGAAGTCAAAGTTGCAGTTTCTTTTGGCCCCTTGTACTACAAAAGTTGAAGATGTTATTAAATGTATTTTCTGGAGTTTGCAGGAAATTTGAAAAATTGAATATTTTTTTGTCATAAAACTTGCAACTGCATCCATGTGACCCTTGTTGAATTCACTCCTTTATGTAGACATGTCTCATTAAACATATTATTTAAAAGAAATAATGGCATCAGACTCCAGTATTAACACAACTTTGCCCATAAACTCTTTGAAAAAAGAACTTTGAAAATAAAAATAATGGAATGTGCCTTGCAGAACTCAGCAATTGACTTCTGGAGAAACCGTCATTAGAGAAAATGGAGAGCCGGGGATATGTTTACTTCTAGTTATCTCCTAATAGGAATGTCTTAGCTTAGCCCTAAAGGACTTAGATGATGGATATCACTGGAATTGCTTTCAGGAAACAGATCCTGGACAAGATATTATACATTCTGTGAAAGTTCTTTACTAGAAAACATTTAAACATTGAGCAATGGACAGGATAATGGAGGGTTGGGGAGAAAGGGTGAGGAGAGAGAATATCATTTTCTTAAAAATTGTTTTTTTTCTTATAGCTTTATTACTGAAAATATAAGTGAAAGTGACATGTGACATCAAAGAGAGGATTTTTATGTAGTCTTGGAATCATATGTATGGAGAAGCAGCTTCTACCATGTCTCTTGTTATCTGAATGATCCTGAACATTATGTTCATTATTTGTAACATAGGAGTAATATTTTGCTGAGTCTATTCTGAGAATTATCTCTAATGTAAATATCTAGAACCTAAAACCTCTAATGTATCTTCTTTAATTTTAAAACTAATGGATAAATGAAAAAGGAAGTCATGCCAAGGCATCAACCTGACACAAACTAGAGTTATTTGGAAAGAGGAAACCTCAACTGAGAAAATATTCCCACCAAACTGACAGGTGGACAAGCCTGTAGGGCATTTTCCTGATTGGTGAGTGATATGGGAGGGCTTGGCTCATTGCAAGATATGTCACCCTTGGGCAGTTGGTCCTGGGTGATTCAGCAAATCAGACTGAGCAAGCCATGAGGATCAAGCCAGGGTCTCTGAATTGCATCCTGTCTTCTGGTTCCTACCTTGGGTTACTGGCCTGACTTCCATTGATGATGGACTATGCTGTGGAACTGTCAGCTGAAATAAACCCCCTTTAACCCAAGTTGCTTTTTGGACATGGTGTTTCATCACAGTAATGGAAATCCTAAGACACTCAAATTATTGAATGGAAGAGACTTGCAGAAAATTTAGAGATTACTAGGTTCATGTAATTTACAAAGATTGGAGGTACAAAATTTATCCATGATACCAAACGTGTTTGAGTTTTAGTTTGAATGAAATGTAACTTTAATGTTTTAATGTAAATGCCTCTTGTTATGCAGATATAAGTAATAAAGAACTGAGAATCTATTTGTATTATAGCAGAGATTTTTGTGGTCAGCCATTCAACAGCCTCTCACATTCGATTAGCCAGAGGAGATAATGATAGTGATGATGGGAAGGTAAGTGATGCTTGTTCCCTGACACAACTGTGAAGAGATGAGAGAGAGGAAAACTCACCAGATTTAACCTTAGATACTGCCCCTTCTCTCAGAAAGTTGAACATTTGTTCATTCAAATCAGTTTGTTACATTCTTGCCATCCGCCCACTAATTTATTAGCACTTGTTGAAAATATAATTATTACCCTTTAAAGGAGAATTCACTGGTGGGTAAAGACATTGGTAATACAGACTAAACATAAAAGCATACATGTGATAAATGAAAGATCTATGGATTTATGACTGCACATAAGGATTTGACTTAGCAATAACTTCTCTCAGGAAATGAGATTGACATCTAGGGAAAGGTAAAAACAAAGTGAGTCAGGTGGGAGGGAGAAGAGAATTCTAGGCAGGTGAAAAAATGCATGGACTTCAGTTAGTGGAAAATAATAAATTTTGGGACATAACAAATAGAAGAGAGAGTGAATTAATCAGAATTCCACTACAGAAGTTTATGTGGACAATAATGGCTTGTTGTTGAAGAAAAACAGGGAGATACAAATAGGAAATGTAGAGGCACACGTGATGGCTGTTCTTGGTTGTTAACTTGACTAAACCTGGAATTGACTAAAACTCAGAAATGAAGGGGCACACCTGTGAGGGATTATTGCTTAATTTGAAGTAGGAAGACCCACTTTTAATCCAGATCTTTGAGGTGGTAAGATCCATCTCTAGTCTGTGTCATGCTTGGAAGCATTCATATATATATATATAATGTATAAGGACACAGAAGAAGGCAGCTCTATTTTTGCCTGCTTGGTCTTGCCCTCACTAGCAAGTCCATTCCTTCACTAGCACTAGAGCCTACTTCTTCAGGATTCTGGTGTAAACTAAAGACCAGCTGAGTCATCCAGCCTAATGGGCTGAACAGCTACTGGATTCTTGGATATTCCATTCTGGACAGCCACTGTTGGATTAGGTGGATCACAGCCTGTAAACCATTCTAATAAATCCTCTTCATATTTGTGTGTGTGTGTGTGTAGAGAAAGATAGAGAGAGACAAAGAGAGAGAGAGAAAGAGAGAGAGAGAGAGAGAGAGAGAGAGAGAGAGAGAGAGAGAGAGAGAGAGAGAGATTCATTCTGTAAGTTCTGTTACTCTACAGAACCCTGGCTAATACAGCATGTGAGAGACAAAATCTAGCAGACTTGCTTTGAACTAACTGAGCAAGGGATGGTAGAGGCAGAAACAATGATTCTTTGGTTTCCATTCTGTGCTACTGTATCAGTGTGGTCACTTTTTAAATGCACAGTTCTAAGATAAGGAATAACTGGGAATTATTTTAAGTTCATAAGCTAGGCTTTGGTGTATTAAATATGGATGCCTTTCAAACATGGAAGAAGATATAGTCACAGGTGTGCAGAGACGATGAAGATTTCTCTTGTGGGCAATGTGGCACTTGTCTGAGGCATATTGAGGAGACAATAGAACTTGCTTCCAGTCTTCCCTCCCTTCTAAGAGGCCAGAAATTGAGTCTCAGAAGTTGACTCGGTTTAACATTTGCGGGGGAAACTATTTCATGTCTTCTGCTTTTGAAGCTCTTATTCTTTTGTTTTGTTTTGTCTCAAAGTGCCTGGAACTCACTATGCAGCTAATGCTGACCTCCGATTTACAGCGGTCTTCCTCCCAGGAGCTGTGGATGTCGGTGTGAGATCTCCCTACACACACACACTTGTGCACACACACATACACACAATTTTTCTTGGCTGAAAATTATTTAAACTGCTTAATTATTGACATTGTATAGGTCTCTGGAGCATCCAGGAGAGAGGTCTCTAATGACACTGGGAAATAAGTTGCAGTATACATTGGGGAGATATAACTATTTGAACAAGGGTTTTTATGGTATACACAACTCAGAAATGAACATTGCTCCCATGCGGTGAGATTGCAGTAAAGTAAAAATGGTATGTAGAAGATGTCCATAATAGAAGACAGAATCTAGAGAAGATGTTTTGTTCTTCCCCATATAGGAAATGGCACCCTGTCATGAGGAGTGAACCATGTTGAAAATGATCATTTACAGTTCTGTTTTGTATTAAACTTTCAGAACCTCAACAGTATGCAATCAGTAGATAAGCTTCCTTCCAATCTATTTATGTTCTATTTTAATTTGTGTTTATTTTTACGTTCCTTTGATTGTATTTGCAGGATATGCCTCCCAATTACCAGTAGCAGTTATTTCCTTCTGTGTAAATGCAAACCATTACTTCTGGCAGGAGGAGTGTTCAAAATGCTGTACAGGTAATGACAGGGCCTTACTGAAGGTCTGGGGTATTTGAACAATTTAAATTCTTCTCTTGAAAATTCCAGTTCACTAAATCTATAGTGGTCCAAGAGACCTGTATAGCATATTGGGACAATTCTATGTTTAGAAGAGCAATCAATTTGTATGCCTGTGGCAGGCATACAACCAAATAGCTTTGGTATTATGCTGTTTTCAAACTTTCCATCTTCCTCTTTGATTATCTTTTCGTGCAAGCCTACTATATACATAATTTACCAACCTGTCAGTTCAGCTCTGAGAAAGTGTCGGCTGTTATTCTGAATGCCACAACTCTGTAGTCCCTTTTCTGTAAGACTGAAAAGCCTCTCTCACGACATTGAAAGGAAGGACAGAGGAAATAATACATCTTGTTTCAGTCAGCTGTGACTCTTTCTAATTTTTATTTCCCAAGCAGCTCCACTGCTTTCCTCAAAGAATCCTTCCTAGGAAGAGTGAGAGAACACTGAAACTGAGAACACTGCCTTCCATCAAAGTGACTGCAGGATATTTCATGTTGGGTTGCTAGTCATCTTTTCCATCTTCGCCTGGGTGTGTCTTCTGGGCTCAGAAACTACACAGCTGGGTTCCAGATGTGATTAGGTTCTTTTTGTTAATTGGGTGCAGTGGTTGGCAATAGAAACAAATTCCAAATAGAATTAAGCATAGAGAGGAGCTGTAGGATGAATACACCCACTTTGCTTGTGCAACGTAATAGGCTCTGCATAGCTAAGGAGTCAGCCCTTCCAGAAGCGCCTCGTTCCTGCTTGAGATGGAACATTATTAATCTGAAGTCAGCCACTATCTTTCAGTTCCCCAGATCTGTGGCAGATTGTTTCTACAATGTCGTCCAAGACCTCAACCCCGGAGGCACAATCTGTCTAGTTGTTAAGGAAAGTCTTAAACACCATAGTCTGTGGATTCGAAGGCAGTAAGCATGACAGTTAGGCACACACGCTCCAGGACCAGAATATTCACATTGAAATGACCACTCAGTTAGTCAGTAGCTGTGTTATTTTGGCCAACTCTGACTAGAGTGTTTGTCTTCTGTAAAATGAGACAACCTACTTATTTCAAGGATTGTTGTAAGCGGGACAAAATAAGTCTGTCTATCTCAACTTATATCTGGAATTTACAGTGAGGAGTCAAGAATAAGTGTGAAAACAACACGCTGTCTACTGTAGTGGCGTTCCAGTTATTTTTGAAAAATTACTTGAATTCAACAAATTGATTTCATTCTGAATACCTATCCCCCATCTAAGCAATTTATTTTTACAGCAGGTAAAGACCAAATAAAACTACACTTAACAAAGTGTAGAGGATGAAGGACTGTTTGATGCTCGGCCCCAATAAAAACATATAACACAATCTTAGGTATACTAACGTTCAGGAAACATCATGGAGAGAGGGAGGAAATACTGTACAAACCAAAGGACAGGACATATACTTTGATAGACTGCCTTCCATATATACCAGGGGTGCTGCTCTCATGAAATATCAACAATATCACTAAATAAACAATGTCTGAAAAATGATTACATTAACTGACATGCCAACATGGATGGGGAAATGTGACAAGACCTCACCCCTAGATGGAAAGCTACAAGCAATTAATGGCTACTAAGAGAGGCAGAGTAAGTCTTCTTAAGGGACAAGTGCTTTGGTAAACTGCCCAATCCCAAGCAGTCACCGCTAAACTCATATACATAAAAGCAATGCTAACTAGACTCAACATGTTGGAATTACATATACATGTGTGTAGATGTATGTAACAATAATCAAAGAAGAAAAGGTTGTGCATTTTGGATGAGTTGGGGGACACAGGAGAATTGGACAGGGGAAAGAGGTGGATGGAAATGATGTAAATGTAGTACTAATATATAAAGTACTAAAAAGCTAAATAGTGCAATGGGAGAGAGGGAGGGAGGAAGAGAGAGAGAGAGAGAGAGAGAGAGAGAGAGAGAGAGAGAGAGAGA